>MU189626.1:17892-50306 GCA_016904865.1 Pissodes strobi | reverse complement strand
TCCTCTCTTTCGCATAGACTTAGTCATAAACATAAAGATAAATGTTATGTTGAACTAGAAGCAGGAGCGAAAATTGTTAAAACTGCATTCAAAAATAGAATGATTAGTTATAGACTTTCTTCCAAATTACATGTTATAGATGTGATGTTATATTTGGAGGAACTTCAATAAAAAATTATTCATTTGATAGAAAAAGGTCTCTCAGATCATTTAAATCTTAAAGTTAATATGGAATTGTATGGCTTATACCTATTGGCTTCTCAAGAAATACAAGATATAAAATCCTTTAACTCGCGTTATATATTTATTTCCAAAAATACAGATCTAGAGGCGGGCGGTATTTACCGATTTCAGACAAATTTTATCCTACAAATAAAATGAATCGAAAATCGGGGAGTGTGGCTGGTCTTTAGCTAAGCTCTTGTTTCCAGAATTAAATATAAACAAGTGTCGCCCATTATACTAAATATTTAAGAGTTGGTATGTTTTAGGTTAAGATTAGGTACTTAAAGAATTAGATTTAAGGACTTTTATACGTTGGAATTTATTAATTATAATAAATATAAAATTGTTGAAGATTTAAATAAACTATGAAGTATATATTAATAAATGAATATAACCATGTATTTTTTTTTGTTTTATTTGCTAATATCCGAAAATAATTTAAGTATAGAATGTGTTTTAAATTATATTTAAAAATAATGTTAAGTCGCTGAATCTTAATATATAACCTAAAATTGCTGATAGATGACATAGCGGCTATTCTATTGATAGATAACAAAATATCGGTGGTGATATAGCCTATAAATAGTGTTTTATTCGCTTTGAAAAGTATAATATTGCTAATGTATTTGTAAACAATTTTCGGCAGCTAAATAAATTATGTAAATATTGTCACGAATTGTATTTTTTATCTGTGACGCCACGCCTCACTTCGTGTGTAGGAGAGTAACTCAGATTTAGGAAAGCACTACGTCAAGTTTGGAAGAGATAATAAAGTAGACACATCGATAAAAACAGTAACACGTTTATTTAAAAACAAACTTAACAACGGTTAGACTGTATACTAATAAAGGCGTGTTTAATATTATAGGTGAATTAAGAGTTTATACTATACCCAATTAATATGAAATGCATGTCTTCTCGAGGGAGGCTTAGTTCAAAGTTTGTCTAGCAAGCGACGTCACTATTTTAATAAAGTTTATGTGAGCGGAGTTGTCTTTTATTTAGGTATTTGTTCTGATATTTATAAGGTAAGTCTTTTAAGTTTATCACAAATTGCGAAGGCACTTTCACTACTTTTTAAAACTCCCCAAAAACTATCCCTTTACTGGAAATTCTGATACTTCACAAATTCGACTCTCTCTTATACTTTTAGTAGCCCCCGAATGTCGTATACCTATGCATACGTTCATCCAGGTTAAGTAAGGACCTGACAACCTTATACCTGTGCATAAGTGTTCTCAGTTATGGGGGTTGTGGGATAGAACAGCTAGAAGTGGACGTACCTGTGTACTGCCCCGCAACTAGACTGAGCGGTTTGAGAGACCCGAAAGCCTGATGAACTTGGCGTTTGCCTGGGTATTTATATGTTACAAAATACTGATGGCTGCATCATTAAGGATTAAAGTCGCTCCCGTCGACCGCTCAAGTTGTTGATAATTAACAGTGAATGTTTATATAACATTTTTCAAGTTCAAGTTCAAACTTACGACAGGGTGATATTTAATTAATGCTTTTAAGTATTTCACACATTCCCCCTCCCTGATAACGTTGGTCCCCAACGTTTTAACCTGACTTTTTTGCTTTAAAAGAGAGAGAACCGACCTCAATTCGAGAAGATATACTGTATTGCACCTAAATTTATTATAATTTAATATATATTTCGTCAGTGGACTTGTTCTGGCTTAGATCCACCCATTTCCATTTCATGTAGTAAGTTCTTGTATGGTTTGCCTCGCTCTTTGTACTAGGTATAGGTACATGTAACAAAATATAGTTTTACAAGTTATATTAACAATGTTATAATCTTATCCTATGTTTTCTTATTTGTGACGTTTTTTGTTGTCTTATTAACAAAATCATAATTTGTTAAACCCGGCTTTTTACTAGAGATGCTAGAGATTATTGCAAAATTTATTTGCTTCTATAGCCATTAACGTTTTATGTCTTAGTATTCATTGTGTTAATAAAGCAACTAGGTGACAAACGTATTCTTTAACTACGGTTCTGTCTTTAACTTATTACTAATTATATATGAAAAAACTCTCTCGATTTGATTTCTTTAAGCTTATTGATCTATTATATCTTATATCTAGTGCAAACCTATCCGTTTTGAGACCATCTTTTTATACTGGCTTATAATGCCATTTATTATTAAAACTAGAGTTTTATGTCTATGGACAATAAATTGCCTCTTATATGATATCCCCTCTGTTAAGATGCGTCCATCCCAACAGAGGTGACATTAATTCATTGTCTTTATATCTGTTAGTTTTTTGGAAAAAGGTCTGTTAATGGGGTCTATATATAAAGATAATGAATTTTACCCTTTGCATTAAAAATCAACTTATTGCGACCCTGTCCTAAAATAAATTACCTATCCTATATTAACAATATTACGTTATGTTAAACTTAGTCTTTAAAATCCGGTGCTGTCTATATTCTATTTAACCATTGTTTTTTCTTTCATATTCTCATATTCATTATCTACACATTCATCAAAACTATATAGTATATAGACTTTTCCGTCTATGTATAAAATATTTGCTAACATCATTATAATAGTTTATTGACTCAGTTATATTTCTTGACCTATCCAAAACTTGCTGATAATGGTATATCAAATGACACAATTTATTTTACTTGCTGACTTAATTCAACATGCCAGTTTTGGAAATTATGCAACATATCATATTTATGACTTTATGAATCTTATTATTTTCTCAAGTTATTGACTTGCAATGCGATCTTGCGTCACTTTATAATAATGATATTCAAATTACATTTACAGTAAACATGATGTAAATTAACTTTAATAAACGAAAATTATACGTTACGCTTTTTAGCGACTGAATAAGTCGTTGTTTGTAGATTCCTTTGCTGCCGGATGTCGGACGTTCCATTTAAGTAGTTTGCTTTTGTGTTGCGGACTGCTTGTTTACGCAAAGCCTGGTAGATGGCGCTCGTAGTTGTCTCTTTTGGCTTCGTAGCAGATACAAGTCGTAGTGGGTTCTTTCAGTTCTTTGTTCCTTGAAAGGCGTGGTAAAATGGCGTCGACTTGATTTGCTTCTTCGTGTGTTGGCATTGGATGGGCTAAAGAATACAATCAAATATAAGCCTCGTGAATATTATTTTTGGCAATATTGGATACTTGGCAAGATTTGATCTAAGCTTTGTTATTATTGAATTATTTTTTAAATTATCTAATTCGTTGTCTACTGCTGCAGGTATTTCATTCATATATTATAAGTTCTTATACTTTTTTATCTTCTAGGAATCCCTAGTCGAAGAATGGGGATACTTCTGCTAGTGATTGTTCGAATGGCTAAGTCCTGTATGGACTCGATTGGTGCTTTCCAATGGTTCCTGACTGGTCCTGGATTGTGATCCATGCGGCATGTTCTCAAGGTAGGGTTATATATACATTATTTACAATTTCTTACTGCTTTTCTATACACTTCTTGGTATCGCTTACATATACATTTTCCCATATATTTATTTTATTCTATGTTTCTTATATTTACTTTCCATATCTTAAGTTTTTCTTACTCAAGGGTTACTTTCAATGTATATAGGCACGCTATCTATATCTATGCTAGCTTTATGTAAATTGTGTAGGACAGAGAAACATTATATTATTATCTATATATCCACGTATGCTCTCACACATTATATAAACATCTTTTGCTTATATATTTCTCCATTATTTCACTTTATTAGCTTTACATAAACACCTTTTGCTTATATATTTCCTCACTATGTACGCTTCTTCTTTTCTCAAAAACATCTTCTTCTATATTTCTTCTCACTTTACATAAACATTTCTTGCTTATGTAACATTTCACCTGGGTACTTTGCCCTTGAGCTTCTCTGGTACCAAAATATTTGCTCGACTTCCTTGAACGTCAGCGTAGCTACTTCAGTCCCTATATGCTCAACTTCTCCATGCCTAAATTTTTTGCTGTGACGTTATCTTTTAGACCATCCATCGTTGCAACCTTATTTAGGCCGGAGAACACTTTACTTTATAATACTTCCTCGTATAAACATATATTCCTCCTGTATATACTTTCAATACACAATGTTAATGGCAACTCACATTTACTTGTGCTTTACTGTATATATCTTCACATTTGCCTCACCTATTTGACTTGCATACATAGTTTACTACTCTTCTCGCTAATATTCACCTAATTCATTCTTCTAACTTCATTTTTCTTCATAAATCCTTCAATGTCCTATTATATTATATAATGTTTATTATTCTATATTCAGTTTATTAACATCCAAAGTGTTTTTATTTATATATTTATCTTATTAATACTCGAGCTTACATTATGCTATGTTTCACTATATATTTTCTATGTTTCACTATATATTTCACTATATATTTTTCTTATTTATTTTAACCTCCTAAGTGTCTTGTATATATCATTTTCTATAAGCACTTGGGTTTTATATTTACACTATTTACACTTTGAAGCTTCAGGTCTCTCCTAGTTTTTGTGTTTTGTGCTTAGTTTCTTAGTTTACTTGAGTACTGGTTTCATATAATTATATTTTTCCTATCTTCGTCCTCTTCACTTGTTTCTCCTGCTTGCTCCATGGTTTCCTTTAGTTTCTCCTATACAAATCTGTTGTATTGCTCCATTTTGATGTCTGTTCCATATAATTAACTATATTTGTGTTTTCGGTATTGACTAGCAGCTCCCACAACGTAGTTAGCTTCTTTTTTTGTTTGTTCCAGGTATGAACATAGCCCCTAGATGGCGCTTGTGACGTCGACCGCCCGTACTTCGGCGAGCGTCCGTGGATGCAGCACGTGTCTGTACTCTGTCTTTGGTGACGCTGACCGCCCGTAGATGGCAGCACTTGGCCGTACCTCGGCGCGTGATTCGATATTAATATGTGCTTATTATATGTATAGATTTGATGCAACCTAAACTGACCTAGCCTGCGTTTATAAAATGTTTAATTACTTAATGATTTACTTGATTTGGATGTTTAATTTAAGTTATTACTGTTGTTGTGACGTAGATTCATTAAGATGGCGGCACTAGGCCCAATTAACACTAAATTGCTTGGCGTCACTATTTTAGATGTGACGTAGATGAATTATGAGTGTCACGACGCTCAAATTAAATCACGTGGCAAGCGAGCATGGCTTATTTTAAAGTTTATTTGGCATAGTGACGTCACTATCTTATTAATAAAGTTTATGTGAGCGGAGTTGTCTTTTATTCAGGTATTTGTTCTGATATTTATAAGGTAAGTCTTTTAAGTTTATCACAAATTGCTAAGGCACTTTCACTATCACTATCCCTTTACTGGAAACACTTTCGGTTAGCTTGGCTTGGCTTTGGTTAGTTTGGGTTAGCTTTAGTTAGTTTGGGTTAGCTTTGGTTAGTTTGGGTTAGCTTTGGTTAGCTTGGGTTTCGTCTCGTTTAAGCCACTACGCATTTGCGTGACGATTTGCGTTAAACGAGACGAAATCCAAACTAACCAAAGCTAACCCAAACTAACCAAAGCTAACCCAAATTAACCACGCAAGTGGGTAGTGCGTAGACGAAACAATTTCGGTTAGTTTGGGTTAGTTTCGTCTCGTTTAAGCTACTACGCACTTGAGTGAAGAAAGGTTTGGATATTTTTGTGTGTTTTAGAAGAATGTGTGAAATGTGAAACAAAAAAAACGAAGTGGTGCCGTATTATCGTGGATATACAGCAGCTTGCATGTGTTTCCGCAAATATATTCCACTGTCCAGCATTCAAAACATCTGACAACGTGCGGCGATGATTGCCGAACGGGGTTCAACAAAAGGTAAAGTGCTAACTCAAGCCATACCAAAAATCGGTTCAAATGTGTAACTTTTGGCAACTTTGTGCCAGGCCTTTGGCGTCGATTACTAAAATTTCATTATTTCCACGTTCACTTTCATTATTTTCACGTTCCACCTGGGAAAGTAGTAGAGGCACTTTGTCCGTTCTACGTCACTTAACCTCAAAACTCGAACTTTGGGGACATTTTTTCTGCTCAAATGTGGGGGATCCTCCGATTTTTTTGGCTTAAACTACTCTATAGGACACCCCCTTTTTGGTGAAACAAAAATAATTCGCGAAATCGTAGATACCTATATGTCACCAGACCCCCACAGTCTTCAAAATAGTATGTTGCCATCGGTAAACAATATATTTCAACAAGGATTATAGCAGCATTATAACTGCCTCGTCCATACAGCAAGGATAGTTTTGGACTGGATACGGGAAAATAACATTTCATTGCTACATTGGCCCTCAAGAAGAACTTTTCAATCCAATTGAAAACGTTTGGGGATATATCGTGAAAGAAATCAACAAAAAGAATGATTTCCATCCAGAAAACAGCCATAACTTGTGGAATAGTATTGAAGAAACCTGGAATAATTAAAATGTTCATCACGCCCAAATGCTGGTGGCATCAATGCTTAGACGTTTAAACCTATTGGTGGAAAAAATGGATTCGTTTTAAAATATTAAACCAATGTTTTTTTATTATTTGAATAATGTTTTATAATTAATTTTGAAGTCGTATCTTATTGTATATCATTATCCTGTTTTTCTTTGAAAATTTTCTTCTACCACTTCCAGCTCTTCTATCCAATGATACAGGTATTTTCACTTAGTTCTGAGGTCTTGTATAGTGCTTTTTAGTTTTTCAACTCCCTCAACTACCATTTGTATAGGAATACTTTCTTTGAATAAATAATTTTATATTATAACCTTTTTTCTGTTATCACTGAAGTAAGAAA
Organism: Pissodes strobi; assembly: GCA_016904865.1. Classification (NCBI taxonomy): domain Eukaryota; kingdom Metazoa; phylum Arthropoda; class Insecta; order Coleoptera; family Curculionidae; genus Pissodes; species Pissodes strobi. Next base: position 43,299 of record MU189626.1, on the reverse strand, counting down.
CGCTAGGTATAAAGGTGAGTATAAGGTAAAAAGTCCAGTTTACCAACATATTCAAAAATGACATAAAATGTTAACCTCAGTGTACGAAATTTTATTTTCGTCACTGTACCTACATATAGAAATATTATTTGCCATTTTTAACATTTCACGCGGTAGTCAAAAATATCCTAGCGATATAACATACGTTATTTATTTTTCCTAGTTAAAATATATTTAAAAATATCCAAGCTCTATAAGCATTGGTCTTTATATATCATAAAATTATAGTTCCCCTGTGATATATATTTCAATGGCCTCAGCTATGCACATTATTTTTATTGAATAAACATTTCTCCGAATGCGTCATATATACGCTTTTTATAAAATATTTTTTATTGCGCATGCATCATAATCAACGATTATCGCACGCTGCAGCGTGCTTAAAATGATGTTTATGATGCGCCTACTTTTTTAAAGGTTGCTATAGAAACATTTGATCATGTCAAATGTGACAGATTAATATATTCGTCAATATATCCCTTAAGTTTAATATTTAAAACATTTTTGAGATTATGATGCATTCGTAATAAAAAAATAGCATATGATATACGTGTATAAGAGGTCTTTAAAGCCCTTGCGACTTACAAAACACTCCGCTGCGCGTCGTGTTTTGAAATATGTCGCGCGTGCTTTAAAGGCCCTCTTATACACTTATATCATAATATACTATTTCTAGGGCTCAATGGTTCAGTGGTAGCGTGCGAGTCCCGCATGCCGAAGGTTCGTGGTTCAATCCCTACAAGACTCCAAAACTTTTTATTAATTTAGGTATTTCCGAGGTGGCCGAGAGGTTCCGATGATTGATGGCCAATATTTCGAGGATGGTTGAGAAATAAACTATAGCTCAAGTCGACGACTTGGAAACAAAAATGACCAGGATGGACCTTAGATTTTCATATGAAGATTTACATGTAAAAATGATCGAAATTGCGGCAGAACATAGGTTGCCTATCTACTCACGTTGTATATTTAGATATATCAAAACCACCATAATAAAACTTTATGCTTATGCTCTTACATGAATCTTATAATATGTAAAAAATAAAATGCTAAATCCAGGAAATGTAGTAAAATGTAAGGATTTTGGTACACTTCACACCCTGTGTAATCTTTTAGTTTTAGCGATATTTCAATATAATTTTCCACACACACACACCTCGAATTTATATTTCGTCTCAATTTAATCTTTAAATGTTTTATTTCCATTCTTTTCTCGTTTAATCACGAATTTTCATTTTTTTATATTATTTATTTTTCCATTTTTCCATCACATATACACTTCTCATGCCTTAAAATGTTCCTCATTATGTTCGAGTGTCATTCGTTATGTTGTGTTTATTTACACCTAAAATTTAATTATGTGTTTGAAGTGAAATCTCTTCGGGAGTAAGCTAGTGAACGTGTTATAATAGTTACAAAATTTGTGATACGGCGAACGGTAAAGAAATTAGAAAGGGAAATCGGCGAGGCGAATTATGATACTGGCCCGTCCATAATTGAAACCAAGCATGGAATAACCATCTTTTATCTTTGTCTCTTTCACGTCATCCGCGCCGAACTCGCCTATCTTTCTTTGGCGAGAGTGGATCGGGTTTTAATATATAGTAAGCGAATTTGCGTAAAATAAAAATATATGTTCTACCATTCGTATCAGCGAATTTGCATGAAACAAAAGTACTACACTGTTTTACCGGATGAAGTTTCACTTCCAGTATGTGGTCTGGTCCACAAGTACACTCACTTTTGTATTTAATTTTTAATGGAATTTTCCATTTAATGTTCTTGATGAGTTCTTATTTCAATTCTCATTTCTTTTTTAATGTAAGTAACTAAATTTTAAAAAATGGTTTCCCATTTTTCTGTATATTTTTCATTTTATTTTTTATTCCATTTCTCGTTCAATTTTACTCTTGATTTTTAATTTTATTCTTCATTTCCATTCTCACTTCATATTTCATTCATTTCATTGTTGATTTAGTTTGTCATTTTATTTTTCGGATTCGTTTCATATTATTGCTAAAAATTAACAATTTCTCGATAAATAACGAAGCTTTGGCCCTTCTGTACAAGTGATTTAATTAAACCAAAGAAACACATTTCCTAACTCAACCGAGCCAAAACTAATCCAATGTAACAAAATTTCTTGACTAGGCGCCCTTGTTTCTTAACCAATCCAAGCTAATCCAGACTAACTAAAAAGAGTAATACTCAAAACAACACATTCCCTAACCCAACCTAATGAAAACTATTCAAATCTGACCCAAGTTGATCAAACAAATGGACTAAGCGCCCACAGACTATTTAATACAAACTAACTTTTGGTAATACTGGCTGGTTGGCTAGCCCAAACTGACCAAAACTGACTAACCAATCAATACCTAAAAATCGATGGCATTTCAGATCAGATATAACTTCAAAAAATATAAATACTTATTCAATTTTCTTCAAAACATTCATCTGATTTTTTATCTAATTTTTATTTAATTTTTCACCACTTAATTTTTTATTATTTCATTTTGTTTTTTATTCGACACCATTTTTCATATCATATTTAATTTCAAGTTAAGCTTAATCCAGAATAATTCAGAATTAAAGAAAATCCATAAGTTTGAATTTTGTTTGACCAAACAAAAAAGGATAAAAATTTTAAAAATGTTTCTCCAGCCATAGGCATTATCAGGGATAATGCTTATACATCTTCATTATGCCCTCGCTTGCTTTTATTTTATTTCACTCTTATTGCTGCTTATTTGTCTTTAGATATTGAATTTTTCTTTTTAACCTACTTTGCTTTATTATTTTTTTTTTCATTTAGTTATTCCTTTTTTCCGCTTTCCATGTATTTACCGCTCGGATTGTTCGCTGACCGCCACGTTTTTACAACCTCTTTGGAATTTTTGTGCGTTTAACGTTTTTTCCTCATACTTATTCAACTTTTTTATTTTTCCTTTAATTGTTTTTTGATCTCCATTACGCCTTGGCTCGTACAAGAAGGCCTACATATATAAACGTCCTTACATTTACCAAAATTTCTCGTTTAACGACCGAAAATAATTATTACCCCTATTTACATTTACTCCTGTTGCCCCTAGTTTAATAATCCACTTGTTGTATTTACATGAATAATATACTACGTCCTGCCGTAGTAAATAACAATATGCGTAAGTAAATACGCAACTTTCCGTACTTGTGCTATAAGCACTGTTGCGTGCAGCAAACACCAAACCTTTTAGTAATGTCTCGACTGCAGATTCCAACCAATGGAAATAAGAAATAATACTTATAATAGCTGTTCAATTTCCATATTTTTATTGAATTTGCATAAGCAATTTAGGACAGGATGTGTTCACCCATATTTTAACTGTGAAATAGTTGCTTGTCCCTCATTAATTTAAAAATATTCCGTCTGAGAGAGCGTTTGGCGTCATGAAAAACATTAAATTATTCACTCTCGAAATAATAATGGAAACGTCTCGTTTTCCGATTCTACGTTAATTTTTGCGCATAAATATACGAATAAGGAAAAACTCGAATTAGCATATTATTCAACATAAGAAATATCACTAATTATAATTAATAGTTATTTATAACGCGGAATGTAAATTGCGTCACACTACTCAAGCTAAAAAAAAACATGCATTTTAATACGAGATTTTCCAATAAAAAATGCATAATGCCCTTGATAGTCGATATAATCATGCGTTGTTAGTACGTGAATTTTAAGAGTGTGTCTTCTAATTACGAGGTGGCATAAAAAAGTATTTCATTGAAACCAGTTTGACCCTCCCTTGAGACAGTACTACAAATTATGTCGAATCCTACAAATGAGTGCTTAGTACACTACTTGTCTAAATTAAAAAAAAAAAATTAACATCAGCGGTTTTAGAGATAGTAGGGGAAAAAAGACGTGTTTATAATACGTATTAAACATCACCCTGTGTATTGTCTAATTACGAGGTGAAATTAGAAATTTAGCATACCTATTCTCTTGATACCTAAGGTCTATTTCCTTATGTACCTAAATTTTTTAAAATAAAATGTTATTCTTTGCAATACCTTAAAGAAGGCAGCCAACCATTTCTTTACAAATTCTCTGATGATGATTTTCGGGTCGAAACGTAGGAAAACATATTCATGTGGTACACGGCCGAGTAGCAAAATTACATTTCCTTTCCAAACATGAAATAAAAAATCCCGGTCTATATCTAAAAAAAGTGAGTAGGTAAACAATAATTTACAAAACTGATGATCTACTTTAATCGTACGTGCCCGCCAATGCATAGCTATTTTCAAAAAAACTATCGCAGATTCGTAAACCTCGATATCTCTGCTCTGCGAGATTGGCGGTGTTACTAATGTCCTTTCACACGTGTCGAACGCTTCTTGCTGTTTATCCGTCCACTTATAAGGTGTATTTTTCTTCATAAGATGAGTCAGAGGCTGAGATATCTCTGAAAAACGAGGTACAAACCACAAATACCTAAGAATGCTCTAATTTTCTTGATATTTCTCGGTCTTGGATAGGTATCGATTGCTCTGCTTTTATCTGGATCAGTTATACATCCTTTATGAGATATTACATGTCCTAAATACTTCGTTTCTGTTTGTAGGAAATGAGGCTTGGAGGGGTTGAATTTTAGATTACTCTCTCTCATGATTTCAAATACTCTGCGGAGTCTGTCCTCTAGACAATTTTTCGAGTAAACAATTACGTTGTCTAGATATACCAATAGTTTAGTTCCCATTAATCCTGAAAATATACTATGCATAAATCGCATATAGGTGCTGGGCAAGTTTTTTAGACCCATAGCCATCCTAGTAAACTGGTACGTGTTTTCTGGAGTGACAAAAGCACTTTTTTCTCGATTTTTTTTTCAAGCTCAAATTGGGAGTGTCCACTGGCTAAATCCATAGTCGAAAACAGGCATGGTCCCGTAAGCTGATCATTGTCTCTTGAATGTTTGGTAAAGGAAATATGTCTGTTTTTGTGATCTTATTCAATTATCTGTAATCTATGCATAATCTGAACTGAGGATCTTCTCCTGGATGTAGACGTTTCTCTACTAAAATGGCTGGAAAAGACCATGGACTCTGGCTTTCCTCTATAATTCCATCATCTAATAACTGTTGTATTTCACCCTGTAATTTGTTTTTCTATGATAAGATACTCTATATGGTTTCTTGCATATAGGAGGTACATCTTCTGTAATTATGCGGTGTTTCACTTGATTGGTGCAACTAGGTGCCTTGAATATATCTATATATTCAACAATTAGATTTCTTAATGTTATTTCATGTATTCCATTGAGATTCGTTAAATGCAACTTATCAACAATATCCCTGGTATCTTGTTTCGATACTAATCCTATTTTATGTCCACTAACACAGTATATTTTCTCGCGGTGGCATAGTCTCTGCTTCTAAGGCATGAGCAATAACAGTCTTTTTGGTAAAAAATGGAGGGGGAATGATCAAGTCCAGTGTGCTTTTCGACGACGTATTACATGGTGTGTTCAGTTTCAAGTCTATTAGGTTTTGTTTTTGAATCGAAACAGCATAGAATAGAAAAACAACTACTCAATTAGAAACTGATCATAAATTGGAATAAAAAAAATTAAGTTTACCACTGTTCTTAAAACTCTGTCCTTGGAAACATTCCACCGATATTCATGTTTTCTGAGTTTGATTAAAAGATGTAGAAAGTGTACATGATGTTGAAGAAATAACTAAATAAGCGAGAATGTACTTTGTCAAAAAACTGTTTCATTTTCAATTGTTATGTAATATTTTTATTAAACTTTTTCTTTTTTTTATGAGGAAAATGTTAACGGGTGTGAAGCATTGCCTTTCATTATGGTTTCTGTTTTTCTTTAAACCAACATGTGCTTTAAAAATAGTAACCGATTCCTATCTGAAAGTTACGCTGAGTAATCGTTAGAAGTAGATTTTTAAAATTAACAAATAGATAATTGAACACAAAATAAACATGATCCCAAATAAAGGAAAGCCTTACTGAGATATATATTTTTTTAAATTTCGCACTATTTAAAATTATGATGTTACTTAATCTTCTTCGATATGAAAAAGTAGGTAGTTTGATTAGAGTCGATCTAGTAAAAGCATTGTAATCGCATTTTAGATACCCAAGAATGAAAAATACATAAAAACAATTGGAATCTTTTAGAACAGATTTATGAATGAATGCAGCACAGGACCACGTTTGGAAGGATTGGGGACTTGAAATAAAAATGACTAGTAAATTTGATATAGAAATAGGTTTAGCGATTGTCTCGGGGAAGCCATAGGCGGAATTTTGAGATATTTTATATTGTATTAAAACAATACAAGTGTTGTCATATGAAATTATAATAATTAAAGTGCTAAGATGCGGTAAACATCACAAGTGGTGTAAAAAATATAGAGTACCATGGGAAGAAAAAGAAGCAGGAGACAATATGTAAACCTACAAAGAATGAAACGGCCACCAAAACGATGTAGATATCTGAGACGCCCAGTGACTTGTTACTAGAAACTGGAGAAAATCGATGCTAAATGGAAACATGCAGAAAATCGGAAACAATTTTCAGGTTTTCAATATTTCGGCATGTTCACGAGTTTGAATAGATAGCTTTGCTTTTGGTGCATTATGGGAAATTTTAAGTAATACGTCTTCCAATATTTTGACATGACGTTTAGGTTAAAATACGTAAGTTTATTATATAATTTATTATTATATTCATTTAATTGCGTGAAATCCCTTTGAAAACGGTTTGAAGAAGGAAGAATGAGTTAGGACGATAACACCGACAACACAAGGACCCGGCCCTGTGATGTCGGAGCCGTGTGACGTAGACACAGCGAGGTATATGGCTTCACCCAATAACAAGTGCACTTGCGCTAGTTTGATTTACATCGTTCAACGGACACGCGTACGTGAGCGAAGAGGTTAATCTCTTCCCAATGTGTTTGTACTTTATTTAAAAATTAAGAATTTATGTGATACCTGGGATATTCTTGTACTGTGCCATTTACGGATACATTTCGTTACGTTATGAATTGAAATTAAATATTCTTTAACTACATTACAGCATTTGCTGTAACTACATGCTATATTTTATTTCTAATCCTGAGACTAAGCCAGAAACAGTTTGTGTTCAATATTTATTTTAAAACTATTCAGGTTGGTGCTATCTGGATCTAAGTTATCAGCATACTTATTACAATAACTACACATTCGATAGAGTGGTGAATTTTTGTATAAGTTTGTATACTTGGAACTTTGAGATAGAATGTGTTTTTATTTCTCGTATTCATTTTATTTATTAAAAATGGAAGTTGAACCAAAAGCTCAGTACTGTTGACATTATCCTTCAAAGGTCTAAATAAATATACAAGACATGCCTTAATTCTGCGATTCTCTAGGGACAACCTATTAAATGTTCCCAATAATTGTAAATGATTCTACCCTTGTGGTGGATAAAAGCCAATTTTGTTGCTAAACATATACCACAGATTACCTAGAACAGATGCAAATCCTCTACTGTTTTTCCTATACTGCGTTTTCGTGACCTTGGCCCGCTTGGCCGCTTGCGACTTCCCATTTGAGACCTGAGCGGTAGTGTTGAATAAGTTTGTTGCACCAAGTACATGGTTTAACCGGCCGTAAAATATGATGAAGATGCTTTGCCACATCGGTTTTGATTTGTATAAAACAATTCTAAATATGATTATGAAAATAGATTGCTTATCTTAGAGTCTATTAATGTGAATAACGTATTTGTCTGGTGAAATTCCCAGATCCTTATGCACATTACCTGTTTTTTGGAGAACATTGTCATTAATTTTATGGTCTTGAATTACTGGTCATAATAGCTAAGAAAAAATTTGTTACACATTTCCTGTAATTTGAAATTTTCTATCGAAATCTGATTTTTAATTTACAGGACTAGAGTTTTTTGCATTATATGATTTTTATGGTTCATGTATTTAATCGACGATTTTAACCAATTTTCAATAAAACTGCCATAATTTTGAAACCGTAATAGATAGAAACAATATTTATATGGGCAAAAAGTGGCGCTTTTCAAGACCTATTTTGTTTTAATTTCCTTTTGTATCTACGACATATAGGTACTTTTCGAGATATTCCATATTATATGTTTAAGATATATTTTTGAATATCTGTAGAACAATGACAGATTATAACATTTCCACCCTTCTTTTTTCTTTTTGATTTTTTTTTTAATTTTTATTTCGATTTAATTGAAATTATTTGAATAAATAAAAGTAGGAGCTAAATGTTCCTTGAGTTACCCTGTCGCTGCTCAGATACGTCTTATTGCGGTGGCACTAGGGGTGTGAGTTCGAATTCTGAAAATTCAATTAAGTATGCGCGCCAGATCTAAAGTAGACCGAAAGATAAGAAAAGATAAGCTAAACTGTCAGATTCATTATCCATAATAAGACACCAATGTAAGGAAAGTAAACGCAAGAAATAAAAGATATGCTTTCCCTCAAAAATTTTAATAATAATCTTTGACTCTACTGAGTATCTTTTCAAAATTACATCTTAATTCCAACCACCAATTACGCTTGGCATAGGTAAGATAGAATAAGCAATACTTAACAAGACTAATCCTAGATTACAATATAATGAGATAGTTATGTATATGAAACTTTCCATACGACCCTAATTAAAATTAATGGTTCTGATAAGCGAATAGCCCATAAGTTACGATCAGCCCATTAATAAGACAAAATATTTCATTAAATAATCGCAAAGTAATTATAATCAAAATGTTTTATCAATAATTAACAATCTGTAAGTATAGGTAAGATAAAATAAGCAATACTTATTAAGAATTTCGATTACCTATGATATTTAGAAAATCTGTCAAAATCGGGAGATATTGTAGAATCTATCAGACGTCTCTGAGAGAAATTTAATTTATATCAATTTTAAGGCTTAGCCTTGAAATATTTAAATATAGCCAAATAATATCACTACTTGTTATGTAGTAACTATAGTAAAGATAATTAAGAAATAATAGTTTACAAACATTTACAAATGGAAATTCCAAGATTAATACTGAGTATGTACCTGAGTATTCAATCTCTGTAATACATAGTAGGTACTCACTAAAGATAATTATTTTGATTGATCAGATCAAAATCCAAGTTATGAAGCATAAAGCTAAAGATAGGTATATAATCTCGTGTTGAGATACGGTAAGATAGTTTTACAATCAGATAAATGTACAAGAAAGTTACGAAGCTTAAAGTTAAAGATATATACTCTCGTTGTGAGATACGGTAAGATAAATTTACAATAAGATAAATGTACAAGATTTGATTGATATGATCAAAATCCAAGATACGAGGCTTAAAGTTAAGAATATCTAATCTCGTGTTGAGATACGGTAAGGTAACTGTACAATAAGGTAAATGTACAAGATAAATCAAAGATAAGATAAAGGTAAGAGTGAGATACGGTAAAGATACTTAAAATTAAATTTTGAAATGTTGGTTTTTCTGTTTAAAAATATGAAATGATGAGGATTTGTGCAAACATTTCTAAAAGGTAAAAAGGATCACTTATCTTATTCCAGACGAGAATGCTCGGGGCTCCAAAACGCTTCTTCAGCAAAGTGGCTTCATAACCACGGAGTCATCTCGACCATGTAATTTTCACTTTCCAACCAACAATTACATTGCTACCCATGAGGCTACCATTGGAATGGAACGGTGTCCGTGAATCTCCTGATCCTCTCCTATAGTCTCCTCATTTGCCCATTTGAATTAAAATTTAGTCCTATCACTCGAACCAGTTCAATATCAGAAATTCATGAACGTTGGAGTTACAATTATAGTAAATTAAGTAGCCAGAGTTAAGAATAAATTTCAAGTAGAATTAAGAGCCTGAAATAAAAAACGAACAGAAGGCATCTCAAAATGGCGTCCTCGTGCTGCTAAAAAAAACTCGCCATCACTCAATTAATTACCTGTTGTTCGGCTCTCCTTCAGTGTCGGCTAATCCATACTAAAATGCCATTGGAGTCAAAAACTATTATAATCCAGCTAGCTGCTATCAATTTCCAGGAAAATTAACAAAACATTTTGACGCCTCCGTCACCGCCTTTACACCTTTTAGGCCTGAAGGTCTATTCGAAAAGGGACTCGTTGGTCCCATCGGTTTTATTCACCAAGACTCATAAAAACTAATTTCCAGCAGGATGACACGAGATCAACCTACAAAACCCGAGTCGATACGAAGTCAATTCAAATACCACCAACTAAGTAATCATGAATTCACTTCCTAATTAGAAAATTCCGCGAAAAACTCGATCAATTCTCCTTCACAAAACATTCTGAATTATGTAACTGTCAAAACAAAGCACCTAGTTATGTCACAAACTAAAGAAAGACTGTAAAATTAATAGATGCATTGCTTGCCTAGTTGCCTATCTACATCGCCAACTTTTCATATTAAATTCAAGATTCCGGCAACCATATTTGGGATTACAAAAACTGTATGCCTGCAGTCCAGTGGCATAGCCAAATCAATTACATTAAAAATAATTCCAATGGTGTGCTAGATTATATCGAAGTTTGTGAATGTAAGAAAATAAATTAATTGTTTTTTGATATTTAACCGCGAATTGTTACAGAAAATTCAAAATTACTGACATTGGAACGAGCATATCCAAATGATTGTTACAAGATATAGTGAATTCGTTTGTGCAGGAAAGTTTAAGTTGAGTTCGTCTATAATATATTTTAATACTTTTTTTTTCGATAAGACTTGAAATAAGAAACTTATTTCGACAAAACCGTAAAAAAATCAAACTTTTTCGTTTTCTTACGGTTACATAAATATTACAAATAACAAGTAAAAATGTCAAAAATATCTTTCAAAAAATTGAAATTTTGACGTTGGTACTTTAGAAAGGTAAATTTGGGTGCGGGAAGTTCGATTTTTCCATCTAGAAAATCTCAAGGTTGGTCTGTAACGACATATTTTGAATATTTATATGCACTCTGTATTTCTTTTTGAAAATTTTATTTGTATGTCAGTAACATGTAAATCTAACCGTTTCCGTAATAAAATAAAAAAAAATCAAAAATATTTTTCGAAAAATTTAGTGGGATCTTTAGGTAGGGGTATTTGGGTGCTGGCACTTCCATTTTTCCATTTAAAAAATCGTACGATTTTTCTGTAACGAAATATATTCAAAAAATGCAATTTTTGTAAAATTAAATTTTTTGAACACCCTGTACATCACTTTGAACATTTTATTTGTATGTTAGTAACATGTAAATGGATCCCTCTGACCATTTCCGTAATAAAATCGAAAAAAAAATCAAAAATATTTTTCGAAAAAAATGAAATTTTTACGTGGGTACTTTAGAAAGGGGCATTTAGCTGTGGGGAGTTCGATTTCCGCATCAAAAAAATCGTACGATTTTTCTGTACAGAAATAGTACGAATAAACGGCAATGTTTGTAAAAAATAATTTTTTTAACACCTTGTATATGATTTTTAAAATATTATTTATTTTTTAATAACATGTAAATGGATCCCTTTAACCGTTTTCGTAAGAAAAACGGATATTTTTTTTCCAAAAATATTTCCGAAAAGTTTAGAAAAAGAGAATGAGAATGAGACCCATCCTTTTGCCATTTAATGTTTCCTTCTAACTATTACCGTTTTCGAATTATAGCCGATTTAATGGAAATCTTGCTTTTTTAAGGCATATACGGCGTCTCACGGTGGATGGTAACTTAGGCGTTTCTGGACAACCACTTAACGGATCATTCTAAAAATTTGGTCGTTTACATAAACGGATATGCTCTACTTTGCAGCAACTGTAAAATTTTAAATAGAATATCGAGTATATTATTGCATATTTGGAATTTTCGGAGAATTCTAGTCATATTTTATGAATAATATCCTATACGTATCTGCTACTGTTTTTGAAATATTGACAGTTGAAAATCGACCATTACCTACTTTGACAACCTGTAAAATCTAAACGGCTAAAGATAGAGCTAAATGGTTTCCACTTTCCTATCTTCGTTTTTCATAAGCTATCGTGTGACACTAACTTTAGATTTAACCAAATGTTTAATTTAACCGGAATTTTTAACCTCTGGTTAAATATAAAGTTAGTGTTAAACGATAGCTTATGAAAAACCAAGATAGGGAAGTGCAAACCATTTTGCTCTATCTTTAGCCGTTTAGATTTTACAGGCTGTCACATTTGGTAAATGGTCGATATTTAATTGTCAATATTTCAAAAACAGTAGCAGATAGGTATAGGACATTATTTATGAAATATGTCTAGAATTCTCCGCAAACTCCAAATAGGCAATAATATATAGCAGGGTGTTTCATTTAAAATTTTACGGTTGCTACTACCTTTTAGTAGAATCGGCAACACTGCATTGTCGAAAATATTTTTGCAAGATCATATCCGTTTATGTAAACGACCAAATTTTCAAAATGATCCGTTGAGTGGTTTTCCAGAAACGTCTAAGGTACCACCTTTAGTAACTGTCCAAGACAGAAAGGAAATAATCAAGGCCATAGAAGAATTTTACACAAAGCTATACTCACCACACACACAATAACAATAACAACGAACTAAAAGAATTATACTTAACATACGCTGAAAAGAGATGCCAGAAATAACAAACTCCGAAATAAGAATGGCACTCAAGCAACTAAAAAACAATAAATGCGCAGGAGAGGAGAGAATTACAACAGAGATTCTGAAAATTGGAGACAGAAAAATAGAACAAATATTGAAGATTCTATTTAATGAAATAATTGACGAAGGAAGGATCCCACAAGATTGGTACAACTCCGAAGTTATCTTAATATGCAAGAAAGGAGACACTAAAAATATTGAAAAATACCGACCAATATCTATACTATCACACTCTACAAGCTGTTAACCAAAATCATAACAAACCGCATAACGAATAAACTCGACTTCTAGGCTGGATTCAGAAAACACTTTAGCACCACAGATCATCTAGACACCATAAGAACACTAATAGAGAAGTGCACCGAGTATAACGTATCGCTCCATATGACTTTTGTAGATGCCCAGACAGCATTCGACTCCGTCGAAATATTAATAGTGTTGAAATGCTTAGAAAACGCAAGAATAGATTCAAGATACACGAAAATCATAAAGAACATATACGAAAATTCAACCATACAAATAAAACTAGACGACAAGACAAAAATGAACCCCATAAAACTACAAATAGGAGTGAGGCAAGGAGACACTATCCCGCCCAAACTATTCACCTTTGTCCTAGAAGACATTTTTTTAGAAATTGGAATGGTACACCACGGAGGATACTTAAACCATCTCAGATTTGCGAATGACATAATCGCAACAGCAAAAAATCTCCAAGAATTAAATGAAATGCTAGAAGAACACAACTAGCATGGGCTTCGGTAAACTTGCGTATATCTTGGAAAATAACTCTTGCTTATTACCGGTGTGTACCGGAATGAAGACCATGTCCCTCACCAAAAAGTCTGCTAAAAAATTGGACGAAACAGGCTTGGAATATCACTAAGAGACAAAATTAGAAACACCGAGATAAGACGTAAAACGAAAGTCAGGGACATCGTGGAGGAGGTAGCAAAGATGAAATGGCGATGGGCTGGCCACATAGTCATATATGATGACAACAGATGGACACGAAGAATTTTAGAATGAAGACCAAGGAATACAACGAGAAGCATGGGAATACTTCAAAAAAGATAGGTGGACGACATAAGGACAGTGGATGAGATTGGCGAAAAATAGAGAAAGATTGAAACAATTAGGAGAAGCCTACATCCAGGAAGACAGAGAGAGGCTAAATAGGTCATTTCGTTAAATAGTCTAATTCACAATTTCAAAATGGTGACAATTCTTATTACTGTTCATAAAAACTGAACCTCTGAACTAGACTAAAAGCTTTCTTTTGGTTTTTAATTGGAAACTTCGTTTTTCCGTAATAAAATCAAATCAGGAAGGGTTCAGTTGACGACTGGCACCCTCTTTTAACCAAAAGCCCTTCAAATATGTTTACAATACCCTTTTTTCAATGCTAAAACGACGCAAAACTCATTATAAAGTATGACGTCACGCGGGAGTGCCGAGTCCTAGTGTTGTCGGTGTTATTGGTCAGGATCGGATAATGTAAAAAATTTTTGGTTATTAGAGATAATTTATGTTGATTTTATAACAAATTTCGAAGTAAAATGTTCGCTATGGCAAGCAAGTAGATTTATTTGTCCAAATACTCATTTAGGAGGATTTGAAGATGAGAAAATAGGTCAGGATAGGAGAATTTGAACATTTTTCAAGCGGTAAGCAGCAGTTTCTGCTGATTTTATGGAATATTTCGAGGTGAAATTTTAACTTAAACCTCGAAATTGTGACAAGTAATTTCAAAATACCAATAAAAACCTGTTTGAATAATAGCAGCGAAAAGAGTTCAAAGATTTCCATGAATTTCATGCAGAAAATAACGGGCGATGAAAACCTCACAAATGGCCTTAATAGCCTTGTGCGGTATCCAATTATCATACTTTAGTAGCATACATAATGTATATGTATTATTTCAATTTAATGCGGTCTTTTACACGTCCTAGTCACCTATATTATGCATCACATATTTTCACTTTTATAGCGTGATAGGCCGGAACCGAGACGGGCGGACGGATCGCGTGCTGCTTTAGCAGATATACGTACGTTCCTTCGCGTTAAAAATAATCCGAGACTTGTCTATAAATTTATTCAGTTAGATAAAATCGTTGTTAGGTATACGAAATAGCCGTAATCATCGCGGCCTATTAATCAATGCACCTTCTAATTCGGTTTTGGATATTTTTCGTTGGCAAATGCGCCGCGTTCGATTGGGAAATCGCTGAAAATCATTATCCGGATCGATCGGAGAACATTTGCATAATAAAGAAACGGATCGCTTATTTGCTTAATTATATTTAATTATTTTTTCTTCTTTCTCAAGCAATATTTCTGATTCATCAGCTATTTCTTTTCGTCCCATAGCTTTTCACGGTCATATACTTTCGACTCCTTTATCTTTTTTTTTGTTTATTTCTAAATGAAATTGAGATCTTTAGAATGATGCGTCGTTCCGTAGCTGAATAGATCGGCATGATTATGCAAAATAGACAGACCGCTCTCCAGACCTAATGTCGTATTTTTTTTTCTCTGATTTCCAAAGAATATATTATACGCATTTCAAACCAGATTATTTTGACGGAAAATACAAAGGGCTTGCGCATGAATACATTTAGAAATCATAGAAATAGGAATTTTATAATTTATTTTTTTTATGTTATGCGGATTTCTCGCTCCAAGGTACCGAGTGTTAAACTTTATCACAATAACTAAACACATTTTGAGTTAGTTAGCATAATATTCTTTGGTATTTCCAAAATACATCAAAAGCAAAGCAATCTTTTTAAACTCGTAAATATGCTGAAGTATGGAAAACTCGGGACTCTTTTACGATTTTTACGATTTCCCTTTAACATCGAATCTCTTGCAATTTCCGATCTTGTACAAAAAAATTGTCATTGAATTTTTTTATAGCAGAAATCAAGGTTTAAGTATTTGAAAATAGCTATGCGTAGATTTTTCAAATTGATGCTATGTTTTGGCATGTTGTACTCGTAACCCTCCTCTTTAATGTACGAAAGTTAAGTTGCTCCAGATTATTCGATTTTTCAGTAATAAATTATTATGTAGTTACGTGTCGTGTCAAAACTCGAAATTGTGAAAAGTTTAAATTCAACTAGAATCATTCGTCTTAAAAGTGTCTTCTTGTACGATTTTTTACGTAGATTCTCGTCAAATTATTCATTTTTCTATAAAGACAAAAAAAATAAAAACTTTCTTGTTTTTGCCGCTATCGAAAAAAAGATGATTAACGTAAACATAACCGCCGAACGCAACGCGTGACGGCTCAGTTTCATTCTCTATCCAGAAAAAAAAGGGGGCTGAACGCACGCCTAAAGCATTTATCAGATCGAAAAAAAAGTAACTTAAAAATAGCGAGAGTTGGTTATATAGATGAGATTCATAATTAGTATTCCGCTGATTCCTACAGGGTGTTTCGTTTAAAAAGGCCCATATTGAACGCGTATTTTATGTAGGGCGTTTTTATTGAGAGGTTTAAGGGGTCATAGAATAACAGCAAATTCCGTATGTAAAATATTATATGTCAGAGTTAAAATATATATTTTTTCAGTTTTCAATATATCAACACATATTGGCGTTTGAGGCTTTTTCGCTTTTGGTGTTGTTGGAACTGTTTTTCGCGTAAATTGAAATCGCCTAACGTCTGCAAATCGAAATGGCACGACCGAGAAAGACTGGCCGTCTGGCCGAGAGAGGGCGAGAGGTGCGAGGTCGTTGTAAAACAGTATTGTATTGCTGCTGTTAAAATAATTGTTGTTCGACGTTTATAATAATAATAAATGTATTAAAAGTAAAATATACAGTCCATTATTTAGAAGGAATCATCAGCCACCTTTAGAAGTACAATTAACATGATCCATCGAGTCGGATAGTTGACATTTTGGCTGAAAGAAGATTGAAAATCAACAACATAGACAGCAACGAAAAGATGGCAGATATGGCGGCAAGTAACAAGTAACAGGAGTCCGTGAGTACCTAATCCTTCCAATATTTTGTTTTTTAAATATCTTGAGATCGCTGCCAGCTTTGTTGAGTGTTATTTTTAATGTTGTCAATGTTTATTGAAATATCTACTCCGATTAATGTGATTTATTGTTTTTCTTTATGTGCAAAATCTGTGTGATACATAAGATGTTTGCTTCAGTTCAATAAGATAGTTTTGAAAGTATCTGTCATACGCAAATATCTGCTTAATAAATAATAAGGTATTTGACATTATTTAAATAAGATATTTTATAAGCTATCTACCTACATTTGCAAAATCTGCCCCTAATAAATAAGATTTGACAAAATTTATTATTTTTGTGTAAAGACAATTTTTTTGTTTTTAATGTGGTGACAATTTGTCATAATTGTGTGCTCTTTAATACAGTTTTCTAATTAATTTAAAGACAACAAAGTATTAAGTAAAAATGGCTGACGCTGCAGCACTTAGACAATTGCGTGGAGGCTTAAAGCGAAAAGCCACTTTATTTAAAGATTATTTAGCTGCTCTTGATCAGCAGAATCTGACTGAAAATGACATTATTCAGATTCAGTACAGACTTGATAGGTTTGAACCGCTTTCAGATGAGTATGATCAGATTCATAACGAGTTAGTTAAAGCTGAGCCGAACGAATCCTCCCATGAGGTGGAGGAAGCACAGTTTATAGACAAGTATTTTCAAATAGTGTCTGATGCTAAATATATAATAACACAGTTTAATAGAAGTAATAGTCAAGTGGGGGCACAAAGCCAACCTTCTGTGCCTTCTCCTCAAGTAATCTATGCTTCAACGTTGCCAAAAATAAAGATCCATAAATTTAATGGCAAATATGAAGATTGGGCTACTTGGAAAGAGGCTTTTATTGCTGTCATTCATTCAGACAAAACTGCCGATGATAGACAAAAATTTTTACATTTAAGGGACAGTCTTGAACCTCACGTTTTGGAGGTTATAAAATCAATCGAAATTACCCCCTCTAATTATACACTTGCTTGGGATACCTTAGTAGAAAGATATGAAAATAAGCCTCTGAGTATACATAACCATATAAAATCCATCGTTGAGTATCCACCATTAACTAAAGAATCGTGTAAAGAATTACGTGTATTTTTTGACACAATTAAAAGTAATTTAAAATCTTTAGAGTCACTGGGGGAAAATATAGATACATGGGATAGGTTAGTTTTGTATATAATTACAAAAAAGTTAGATTCTAGAACCCGTAGGGATTGGGAAGTTTTTCCTTATGCACAAGAATTACCATCTATGAAAGATTTTACAAAATTTCTAAATCAAAAATGTACTATGCTAGAAAGAATCGAGCTGCATAAGCAGACTGATTCGCAAGAGAGTAAAAAATTTAATGGTTCAATATATAATAAACAAAAAGGATATTCATTAGTAGCCAGGGAAACAAAGTGTGAATACTGTTTAGGAGAGCACGGTATACAAAACTGTAATAGTTTTTTAATATTAACAACTTCACAAAGAATTTCAAAAATAAAAGAGAAAAAATTATGCCTAAATTGCTTTTCAAAACAACACCTTTCCTTTTCCTGTAAAGCACCAAAATGCGCCAAATGTTTAAAGCCGCATAATTTGTTATTGCATCTTGAATATAATCATAGTCAACAGACAGCAGATGCCAACGTAGGAATCGTTTCAAGCGACGGTGGTCAATCGACAGTGGGCGGCGCTCTTCTAGCTGAGACTCAGACAAGGACAGCGAATGACTCCTCGTCAATTCCGGCGGCAGAGGTCTGTAGGGAGAATAAAGCCAAGGACGATCAAGGCTCTGGCACCGGCGGCGTTGCGACAACTACAGCTGTTCAATCGATGCATAGCAATAATAGTCGGGGAGTAAACGACAAGAATCAGAGTCAAACGTTGCTTTCAACAGCGATAATAAATATTGTGATAAATGGGAAATTAATACCTGCAAGGGCATTATTAGATTCTGGTTCAACCAGCAATTTTATTCGCGAGGATTTCTGTAAAAAATGGGGAATTAAAATGTATAAAACTGATCATACTGTAAATGGTATTGGTAAAAATGTAATAAATCTCACAAAACAAACCAATATAGTGATTCAATCGACTTATGATTTTTTTAGTGCAGACATAAACTGCTTAGTTATTCCAAAAATTACTGATAATTTACCGCGAATTTCTTTTCCGAAGGATTCACTTTACATTCCGGAATCTTATCAATTGGCTGACCCGACTTTTAATGTTTCAATGGAGATAGATGTGCTGCTAGGATCACACATTTTTTGGTCTATAATGACAGCGGGACAACATAAATTGGGCTTGGGAAATGACATGCCAATTTTACAGAATACTAAGCTTGGGTGGGTCATAGCTGGAAATTATTTAGTTTCGAGTCAAGAAACTGCTTGTAACTCAGTAAATTGTCTTTCTACTAATACAAGAATTGAAAATCAAATCGCAAAATTTTGGGAAATTGAGGAAATTTCGGCAAAAAATAAGGTATTATCGGATGCGGAAAAATATTGTGAATTAAATTTTGAAGCCACAACTCAACGGGAGGTAGATGGTCGATTTAAGGTAACAATTCCTTTTAAGGAATCATTGTCAAAATTAGGAAGGTCTCATGATATGGCAGTGAAAAGGTTTTACTCGCTAGAAAATAAATTGCAAAAAAATGACGGTTTGCGCCGGGACTATGTAGACTTTATGCAAGAGTACGAATCACTAGGCCATATGTCGGAAATCCCACAAAATGAGCAAAATTTAAATACTGGCTATTTTTTGCCTCACCATGCAGTAGTGAAAACTACTAGCATCACTACGAAATGTAGAGTCGTCTTTGATGCCTCGGCAAAAACGGACCAGGGGACGGGACCTTCATTAAATCAAGTTCAATTTACGGGACCGTCATTACAAAATGAGATTTTTTCTATTTTAGTCAATTTTAGGCAATTTAAATATGTTCTATGCGCTGATATTTCCAAAATGTATCGTCAGATATGGATAAAAGAAAATCAAAGAACTTTTCAAAAGATATTTTGGCGATCAAAACCTGACGAACCGTTAAAACTTTTTGAGTTAAATACAGTGACGTATGGATGCGCGTCAGCTCCGTACTTAGCGGTGCGCTGTATTTTACAATTAGCCAGTGACTTTCAGACGGAATACCCGGACGCGTGCAATATTGTCAAATATAATAATTCATAAAGCTACTAACTAATTATCACCCTGTCCCAAGTTTGAACTTGAAATTATTTAATAAACATTAAAAGCAAACTATAAACAACGCGAGCAGTCAACGGGAGCGATTATGAACCTTAAGCATGCAATGATCAGCAATTTCTCTAATATAAATACACTGGCAAACCTTCAGTTCGTCAGACTTTTGGTCTCAACCAAGCCAGCTCCAGAGTTAGTCACATGACTGCTTTTGGTTCAATCCGCTCTTTGGTTAGTCACATGATTGCTAAAGTTCTAATCCTTTTCCTACCACAAACTTAGTTCTTGGTTAGCCACATCGACTGCTAAGACTAGGGGTTTCATTAACCACAGTAGAAAAGTCGAGTCTGTCAAAGTTCTTCGAGTGAAGTTTCTAAGTAGTCTGTCAAGTAGTTCAAAGTGTAGTGTCCAAGTGCTCATAGATACCTTAGTGCTCTTAAATAAAACCCAACTCTTAAGAAAAACTATAAATTATATAACAAATAAACAAAGAACTTCATAAACACTACCTCTCGCTCT
This sequence comes from Pissodes strobi, assembly GCA_016904865.1. NCBI lineage: Eukaryota > Metazoa > Arthropoda > Insecta > Coleoptera > Curculionidae > Pissodes > Pissodes strobi. Next base: position 22,808 of record MU189626.1, on the reverse strand, counting down.
CAAATCATGCGCGACCTAGTACTCGGGTACAGTCGCCATCTTTATTACATTTTTTGACTAGAGACATCGTGAACATTTTATCGTCAAGTCGTTTCGCAATAGACGACGTCATTGATATTAGAACCACGTGGTAGAGACGTGCTGTAATTTACGTTAGAAAACTGATAGGTCAAGAAAAACAATTAAATTATAATTGAAAAATTCAAATCACGCGCCTTTAATCATTCGCGCAGTGTTGTTGGGCAAATAAAACTAATGAAATTCAAACATTTTTATTTACAATGATAGGGCAATTTTAAACTACGCGCGTTCAAGCTACGTCCATTGCTGCATACACGTTGCCATCTTGCGGCGGACGCTAAAAGCTGCAAGGTCATTGAATCCAAGCGCCCGCGCCACCGCTAGTTGGGAAAGGTCAAGAATAGAACTGCATGGTGTGACCAAGGCCAGGTCCGTAACTGCAAGAAAAAGGTTATAAATTAAATACAACTGATTGTTAAATTAAAATGGAGCGATACAACAGATTTGTATAGGAGAAAGTAAAGGAAACCATGGAGCAAGAAGGAGAAACTAGTGAAGACGACAAAGATAAGGAAAATAAAATTATATAGGGAACAAGTATGCAAGTAAAATAAGAAACTAAAGAAGCAACAAGCAAAAACAAAAATGGGAGGTGGGATCAAAGTCTCAATGTAAATAAAAGCTGTACATTGTGAAACATAAATAAGCATAATATATACCCAAGTGTTATTAAGACAAATATATAGATAAAAACACTTAGGAGGTTAAGGAACTATATTATATAAATAGACAATACACATAGCATAGTACATAGAAGGAGTTATGAAGAAAAAAGAAGCTAGAATAAGTCGTGTTAAGTGAATATTAATGAGAAGATTAGTAAACTATGTATGCAAAATAAATAGGTGAAAATAAGGTGAAGATATTCATAATAAAGCACAAGTAAATGGCCCAGTTGCAGGATTATCGTATTCGAGAAAAGCAGGAAAACTGAGTTGTCATTAAAATTGTGTATTGAGAGTATATACAGGAGGAATATATGTGTATACGAGGAAGTATAAAGTAAAGTGTTCTCCGGCCTAAATAAGACTGCAACGAAAGTTTATCTTAATGATAAGCAAAGAATTTAGGCATCGGAAAGTGGAGCGTACGGACTGAAATAGCTATACTGACAGTAAGGAAGTTTAGCAAAAATTTTGGTACCGCAGAAGCTCAGATAAAATGGTTACATAAGCAAGAAATGTTTATGTAAAGCATGAAGAATATAGAAGAGGCGTACACAAGTTGAAAAGTTGTTTATGTAAAGTGAGAACAAATATAGAAGATGTTTTAAGAAGAAGCATACATAGTGAGGCAATATATAAGCAAAAGTTGTGTATGTAAAGCATACATAAGGTAAAATAATGGAGAAATGTTTACGGAAAACATGTTTATATAATGTGTTTAAAAACGAGCATACATGGTTACATAAATAATAATATAATTCCTATATTGTGTACATAAAGCTAGTCACATATGAAGCATAGATAGATAAGCATAGAGACATAGATAGATTAACTTATCACTGCCTCGTGATAGATAAGGAAATAATGAAATAACTAGTCATGTAATCATAAGCATGAAAATACATAGAATAAAGTGTTCACATAAAGTATGAAAAGTTGCATACCTAAGGTGAAATAATTAAAGGAAAGTTTTTGAGAAGCAAATAGAAGTGGAAACAATTGAGGAAATATATTAGGATATGTATATAATACGAGTTTAAAAATAAAGCATACATATGTAAGAAAGTAGTAAATACGGAAGAGATAGAATAAAGTACAGATTAAGTAAAGAATAAGTAAACCTAAGATATGGGAATATAGTATAAATAAATTAAAATAGATATAGGCGTATAGAGAAACAATGTATATATCAGAAAGAATTAAATATCAATTTACCAATTTACCAGATCCTTGCGAGTTTGGTTCAATCATCTCAGAAGGTACGGATGCCCACGGAGGTCAGAGGTCATTCGAGTGTTCAAGAACCAATAGAAGGTCTATCCAGTTGGAGGTTACGACAAAAGTATCCAAGTTCTTCAAGAATCCAGACCTAAAAACAGGAAAATGCTTAAGAAAAATATGATAAAAAAGCTGAGAAAAGAGCAAAACTTTGTGAGGTATATAAATCATAAAGACAGCAGCAGCAGGACCAATAACATAGGGCAACTGAAAATAATATAAAGGATTATCAAAAGACAAGAAGGTAGTCATGAATAAAGCTCAATAAAATATACTACTTACCGAAAGGCATATTCGAGGATCCAGCATAAGCTACAAAAGTCATTACATGGAATCGGTACAGAATAAAGGACACATCAGTAGTCCATAACTAAGCCATTCTGCTCCAGGGATTCTTAATATCTCTATTTTCATGATTCGATAACCTAAAAGAGAAATAATTAATCATCCCATAATTACTTGCATTTCAAACGAGCACTAACACATATCTCCTACAATTTGGAAGGGAATAAATGACATTTTTATAAAACTTTGCTTTCCAAGATCCAACTACCAATTTCAGTAAAATATAGAACGAAAATTGAATAAACGCCGCTAAGCTGCACCACTCCTTACTCTAGGTCAATAAAGAGTTTCTTCGCCTATCTGTCATTTTCATTATATAACAGTCCGCAGTATATAACAATAAACAATGTATAAATATATATATTTAGGGAAAGAAGGGATAGATAAAAAAAGGCAAAACTAATGTATAAGATAGTATAATAGTAGAACTTACCAAACTTATCCATAAGATTCTGTTACATTAGCTACAAACTAGTGTAAATCCAGAGGTAGAAATATCACCACACGATAGCGTCCGAAGGATCCATACCATCCACGTACAACTTCCCAGGGCAAGACAACGCAGATGCTTCCACGTCCTTCAAAGTCAAATGCCTAGAAGATGGAGATAATAATAAAAGACTGAAGTATATGAAAGAAAAATCAGTAGCAGTAGATACCGAAGTAGATATCTAATAAACAGCTGGAATATATAACATTGATAAATTTTTCTTGTCAATATTCAAGCCCCACATGGAATACCCTGACCACGCCTTTCTAACCTCAAACTCAGTCACGCGAAATGTTTCCAAGAAATTCAAACTCATACATCAAACACCCTTGGATTATAGTTTTTATATGCTCTAGCATTTATTCTTATTTTCAAAGAGCCCAAAGATAATGATTATAGGAAATACAACACTTACCTTTTCGCTTCAAAGCACCTGCCAAGATTCAAACTTCATAGGCAAATCCCTGGTCACATTGCAAAAACTGCATTCGGCAGAACATAAAACCGACCAAAAGGTGCAAAATCTAACACAAATCTTCGTCATTATATCAATGTAATAAATTTTAATGCTAATTTATTTGATCTAGGATCTACACAATGCAAAAAACGCTACCGTAGAAATAAATGACGATCATAGCAATTTCCCAGAGGTCAAGCAGTCCGAGTTCGACGAATTGACAGGGGTACCAGTCAAAGGAAATAAAAACGAAGAAAGCACCAGAACTTCTGGGCGAATACTCGTTCAAGTAGAGATGGGGCAGACATATCGATACTTAACAAGGGACACGAAGCAAAGATGGATACTTTCTCAGCAGTATTCAAAGGGAGCCATCTAGCCACTAAGAAGTGAGGGACAAGCCAGAAGAAAGAAAATATTGTAGCGTAAAGTATAAGATACCTTTTATTTATTAATGTTACATATATATAAGACTAATTGACTGTACGATATTTCATGGAACTAAAATCGGTAAATTGTGTGTAGATAAACATTTTTAAATATAAACAGGGTCAGCGAGCTTAAATGAGTCGATTAAGAGACTATAAAAAGTCAGCATATTTTTACATAAGTAAACAAGTCTAACTGTGGCTAGAATTGTATAATAAGAGACATAAAATACAGCTATAAATATTAGTCTCATAAAAAGGACCGTACTTAAGTAATATAATGTTAGCTGTACAAAATAATTTAATAAGACATAATTAATCAAATTTTTTCTTTACAATTATGGAATTATCTACAATATGGGTAATATAGTTAAATTTAATATGGGAAAACAAGCCCATCTGTATACATAAATAAGCCCGATAATTTTCCATGTAATAGATATGGTAAACAGAGTTGGGTAATATTCAAAACAGGATCGACTTATTTGAATTAAGTAATGTAAATAATTATAGAAAGAAGTGCTATAAACTATCTCCCTAGTAACTCTAGAATTAAAATTGTTTATAATTAGAAAGCAAAGTTCAACTAGCGGGGGATGGACGCATTCCCTGTTAGCTGTAACTATAGCAATTATGCAAACAAGCGTTGATTGTCGAATAGGCGCCTATTTGACAGTTAACGGTAAAGTATAGTTATTTCAAATATGCAAAATACTTAGTGGAGAATTCTATATTCTACTTGTTCTCGGTTAATCTAGAATTAGAGTTAAGTATAAAATTTCAAAGACAATTTATAAAAATATGTTTCTTTTTTTTGCATGTATCGAAAACCAGTGGATGTCCAGACTAGTCTCTCCAGCAGGCTCTCACTTGCGATACCCTCAAACAGTTTAGTGGTATGTTAATACTAAGACATATAGACTGCAGTGGAGGCTAGAGGGAGTTACTAAGGATCAGCCTGGATCCAGAAAGTAACACGACCAATGATGGATATGTTTTTAGGTTATATAAATTGTAATATCACATAGTATTATGCGGCAAGTTTTTTCGAATTGAGGTCTTTCTTTTTTAAACGATAGAGGTCGTGCAAACGTTGGGGACAACGTTTTAGAGGGCGAGGGAACGTGTCAAATATAATAATTCATAAAGCTACTAACTAATTATCACCCTGT
>MU189626.1:0-12892 GCA_016904865.1 Pissodes strobi | reverse complement strand
CATTATTTAGAAGGAATCATCAGCCACCTTTAGAAGTACAATTAACAGGTGTTGCAGCACATAGAACACTTGGTGTTCATAACTATTTCGCGCCTTAGGGTTTGGCGCCTTCATATTGTTATAAAAATATCTATTCGTCTAATTTTGTTATTTATTATGTTGTGCAAATATTATATCGATAGAATAACAAACCGAGTTAGGTATTTTATGACCTTGACTAGTTCAAGTTAAATGTAAGTCATTAAACTAATTATTATTATTTGTAATATTAGTCGATCTACCGTCAACATGAACTTGAGTATGTGGTTATTACGTATTCGTCTGTTGATTTATTTCATTTTTTTTAATGATGGATGGAAATAAATAAAACACAGACATGATAATAGAATAGGTGATGTTTTAAACTACTTCAAACGGCCTTCACCACATACGTGTAGGCTATTTTATAAATTTCAACTGAAACTTTTATCATCTACAGGGTGTTCCCGTAGATTTTAGCACCCACTTACAGGCTCTATTTTTGAAGCTAGAAAAAAACTTTAATTACAAAAGTTAGTGGATTCTTCATAAACAGCCAGGATACCTACCTTCTCAAATGAAACAAATTAGCATCGTAAACTTGTCAAAAAATATCAATTCTTGTTTTTTGTTCCGCAGAAATATAACATATCTGGGCAATTGCAAGGTTGCTATTGTCGAAAATCGAACATTGTTTTAGAATTTAGACCCTTGGTTTTTGCGTGACTTTGTAACCTGATATTCACTTTATGTGATTCCAAGCGACAGAGCTGATAAAAAAATTTACGTTAAGCATTTATTTAGCCGTTTTTTCCGTATTCTCATTTTTAGTCCTTAGTTACATATACACTGTGGGCCAAATTAAAGTAGCCCCTTTGTCAATGTTAAGTAACTTTTTTATTTATTGACCGATTTTACTGATTTTTGGACAGGATATGCAAATATCATTTCTTAAGATACGCCTGATTTGGATATTGAAATGGTACTTAGTGGACCAAACATATTTAAGATTAGATGAAATGACGCCTTTCGGATCGTTGCGAGAGTAAAACCTACAGCTTAAAAATCTGCAAGGTGGATTAAAACTGTAGCAAAACTTTAGGAAAAGTGATACTTCATCCAATACTATTCCAGGTTTCTTTCTTTATTAAATTAAAAATATTTTTCTATTGCATTACATGTATTTTTTGAAGTAAGATATCAGATCGTGTGTAATGTGTTTCAAATTCAATGCTCATCAAGGGGACCTCGGAAACGGTAAGATATAAAGGGGTAGTTTATATTTGGTAAAGTTGCGAAATTATAAGCACCATGAGAGAAAGAGAGGCAGATATATCATTATTACGGGAAGTAGCCGAACTACTTATTTGAAATGAAAGTGTTACACATTATTGAAAAGATAATTAAACGGACCATTAAAAACTGAAAAAATCCAATATGGCATCCATAGGAAAAAATAAAATTGATGATGGTCCGTCGCTTTAAAAAATGAATTGCGTCAACTTTTAGAGCACAAAAAACTGCTATGAAAAAGTGGTTTTAGTTTCATTCAAGCGGTTAAATTGATGCAAATAAAAAATAAAACGAAAATCGGATATTTCAGTTTTTTTTTTAAATCTCACAAACCCTTAAAGATAAATTTAATTTTTTGGCAGCATATCTTTGCTCTTGAAATTCCGCAACTTTGTCAAATTTAAACTACACCTCTATCTTTTACCGTTTTCGAGATCCCTATGATCGAACTTACACATGTAATGCAAGAGAAAAATATTTTTAATTCAATAAAGAAAGAATCCTGGTAATATTATAGGGTGAAATATCACTTTTCCAAAAGTTTTGCTACACTTTAATCCACTTTGCAGATTTTTAATATGTAGGTTTTACTCTGGCAACGAGCCGAAAAACGTCATTTCATCTAATCCTAAATATGTTTGGTCCACTTAGTACCATTTCAACATTCAAATCAGGCTTATCTTAAGAAATGTTATTGGCATATCCTGTCCAAAAATCAGTAAAATCCGTCAATAAATAAAAAAGTTGTTTAACCTTAAAAAAGGGGCTACTTTAATTTGGCCCACAGTGTATGTTAATATAAACTCTTCGGCTGTTCCTTGCCTATCTCCATGACCAACCCTCCAGTGTGTGTTTTGAAGGGCACACCAACACCAGCATCAAATTAGCTCTAGCTTCGGAGGGACTTCCTGGTGACGTGAACTCCTTGTGTAAGTTATATTAGCGCTGCCACGACGCCTACGGTATTGGTTCGGCTGAGGTTGATACGGATCTATCTGCCTTCAGGTCTTTCTTTTCATCGGAGAGACTTCAACACCTTCAGAAGGTTAGGGAAAGTCATGGCAATTATTTTGCTACTGGCTCTCCGATTAGACGGAAGAATTTTTAGATAGAATGACGCGAACAGAGGATCAAGCACCCTCTGAAAAATTGGATGATGGCAAGCTTAGTGTTTTTCTTATTAATATTCAGTCCTTAGGACACAAAACAGATGAATTATTTCTATTGCTAGAAGAGCTTAATTTTCCAGAAATCATTGGTTAAATGTTGATGAACCTGTGTTTGTCAAAAATTATACTACAGTAACTAGATTTAATAGAAGTAATTTATCTCATGGAGGTACTATGATAATGTCTACTAACAACGACTTTTCGGCAGTAACTAAGTTCGATAATTTATTGTGTGAGAAAGTATTTGAATTTTCTATCGTCTATCATAACGCTTACGACCTCTATCTTGTTTGTATTTACAGAACACCTGACGCTGACATGCATACATTCAGTCAAAGATTACTGAGCTTAGTTGAATCCCTGCCTTTAAGAAGCAAATTAGTTTTGTGTGGCGACCTTAATGCTGACTTTTCCAGTGTGTGTGCTGCTCAAGAATCCCTTCAGTCCATTTTCGACTCTTTTGGTATAATCATGCATATTAACTCACCAACTAGAATAACTAAAACTAGTTCCAGTACTATAGACTATGTCGTGTCATCTTTTGATCCAGAATTCGTTAACTGTGCTGTTCTTAACTCGGGTTTCTCTGATCATGAGGCAGTATTAACAGAATTTTCGGTAAAATCCAAATGCAAAATTGCTTCACGCAAATTATGCCGTATATTTTCGGACAAAAATTTTCTAAATTTCAAGCACCTATGTCTAACAACTGACTGGGTTGTCCCCTCTGATGATATCGATACCGAATTTTCTAGATTTATAAAAACTTTATCTACTCTGGCGTTCGAATCCTTTCCGCTTAGGCCTCTCAAAATTAAAAAACATAACCCCTGGTCAACTAAAGGCTAACGCACATCTGCAAAGAACATGCGTTCATTATCTCACTTAAAAAAATACTCGGACAGCATCTTCTTCCATGATTACGTGAAACTTTACAGGAAAGTCTATCATAAAATTATAAAAGCTGCCAAGGACATTTATTATAATGAGAGGCTGGCTAAATCCGGTAACGTTGCTAAAGAATCATGGTCTATTATGAATGACTTAAGGAATAAGGCTTCTTCGTCTGGCACTATCGCTAATTCACCTGAGAACCTAAACAATTACTTTGTAAATGTGGCTAAAGATTTAATGAACACCATAACTCCTTCTCATGATCCACTTTCATATCTCTCTAATGCTAATGTGAATTTACACAGTTTCTTCTTTACGCCTGTAGCATTTGCTGAGCTTCGCAGCACGATTAAAGACATTAAAAACAAATCCTCATCTGAGACTGATGGGCTTACTCTGAAAATGTTTTCAAACCTGCCGGAATGCACATTAAACCATCTTACTGCTTTAATTAACAAGTCATTCCAAAATGGGATTTTTCCAAACTGTCTTAAGACGGCAATAATTATTCCTTTGCATACTTACTTACTACCCATCAATTTGGATTTTTAAGTAACAAATGCACAAATGATGCTATGTTTTCCCTCTTTAATTATGTATACTCCAACCTGAACAACCATCACTCTACAGCAACCATTTACTGTGATTTCTCTAAAGCTTTCGATTGTCTAAATCATAATATCTTAATTATCAAATTGCAGTACTACCGATTCAGAGGAGTGCCTCTCAAATGGTTTAAGTCGTATTTTAACAACAGAAGTCAGCTTGTGACGTCGATGTCTTCTTGCAGGCCAATAGATTGTGGAGTACCCCAGGGTTCAGTACTAGGCCCCATTTTGTTTCTGCTGTTTATCAACGACATTCCTTGTCTGGACATTAGCGGTAAAGTTTGTCTCTTTGCGAACGATACTAGTTTCACTTGGAGCAATCCGGATATTACGGCGCTTCATAGAACTGTATCTAGTGACTTAATCACCATTAAATCATGATGTGATTCTAATCTCCTGTGCCTGAACGTTTCTAAAACCAAAGTTTTGTCATATAAAAGTACGTTGCAATCTTTTGTACTTAATAACACCACTATCGACGTCGTTGAATCTGTGAAATTTTTGGGGCTTGTTGTGGACAGCCATTTGAAGTGGGACTTGCACATCGATGTCTTATCAAAAAAATTAAGTTCTGCCTGTTTTGAGTTAAGAACTGTTTCCAGGGAACTTAGCGTGTCAACTGCTAGAACAGTCTATTATGTCCTTTTTGAGTCGCATCTCCGATACGCCCTTCCATTTTGGGGTACGTGTTGTACGACTCAATTTGAGCATATTTTCAAACTACAAAAGGGAGCTGTTCGATACTCACTGAGACTAAACAGTAGAACTCCCTGCCAGGACTTATTTCAAAGATTTAAAATGTTAACTCTTCCTTCCTTATTCATGTTTGAATTTTGAATTCGTTTGCTTAATCCGAAAGTACGTATCTGCTATTCCAGAAAGGCCATCTCACAACTATCCACTTAGGAATACGGAGCATGATCTTTATCCGCCAATACCACACTCAGAGTTAGTTGAAAGCTCTATACTGTACAATGCAAAAAAATGCACAATTATCTGCCATTTGAAATGAAGCCAATAACATCTTTTCCCGCATTTCGCAGAGCTTTGAGATCATACTTATTAGAGAGAGCTTTATACGCAGTAAACGACTTTTTCATTAATATTTAATTTTGAGAATCTTAGACACTGGTTTAATGTTTAGTGTTTAGTATTGATGTTTAAATGGTTAAATATTATGATATTTAATGTTTTATATAATATTTCAGCAAATTTTGACCACGTACAAATTGCATAATTGTATAAGGTTTTGCATAGTTTGGTTTTCTTTTTCTTTTCATTATCTGTTTCTATTTGTGTTTTTATATGCTTTGTAGTCTAGCTCTAGCTTCGTCTAAAGATTGTAAAATTTTTTGACAATAAAGCATAAAAAAATCAAAAATTGTTTTAGACCCTCCATTTTTGCGTGACTTTGTAACCTGGTATTTGCTTTATGTGTCCAAGCGACAGAGCTGGATTTTAATATGGATTTTGCATAAAAAATTAACGTTTTTATAAAAAAAAATCGCCATTTCGGTAACATACAAATAAATATTAATTTTGACAAAAAAAAATGGCCGCAGATGCTTTAATAGCTGCAAAATAATGTCAATATTAACCAGATTTGATGTGGCCTTTTTCACTTTCTAAACATTATTTTTTCCAAAAAAATATAGGTACGTTAACCCTTTATTTAGCTAGATTTTTTCCGTGTTCTCAGTGTTTGATCATTAGTAACATATATTTTAATAAAAATATGTATTCGAAGAATATTTTCTGAAGAGGTCACATAAATTTGACGTGGCCTTGTTCACTTTATATTTAAAAAAAAATCGTTAACCATTTATTTAGCTAGTTTTTCCGTGTTTCTAGTTTTTGATCATTAGTAACATTTATTTGAGGAATATTTTCTAGAAAGGTCATACATTTTAAAACATAATAGCATAAGAAAATTAATAGAAATCCCAGATTATGAGCAGTTACCGAAATGATTATTTGTATTGTATTGTAGCATTGTAGTCAAATAGAACATCGAACTTATAAAAAAATATAACATAAAACTATTTTGGTTCTCCTTTAGTTTATATTTTGCAACACGTTTTCCCTATTAAATTTAGCAAGCAAGTAAAGATTTTATTTAAAACCAAGCCTAACACGGGAGAGTCGTGTTTGCAAAACCCGGCTCCGGGAGTGAATCGTAGAGCGCCACCAGTTCTTACCAACTAAACTGGAAAAGCTCCGCTGGTGTTGTACGGGGTTGTTAGGCACGCTTATCAAACAAAGAAACTCAATCTTAACTTAAGAAGGAAACACAATCTAAATTTATGGATCAATTTATTAGCTTCTAGGTTTATTTTCTCAACAGCAACAATCTTACAGTGAAATTTTTGCAGTTTAAAGGCGACAAGGATTTTTATTTATAAGAATATTTTAGAAAATGTATTATAGAATATTTATGAAATTGTTGAATCTAACAGGCTAAGGAATGTCAAAGACTATTAAGTAAGTAATAATAATGGTACAATATGAGGATTGTACGGAGACAATTTCTGTATATAAATTTTGTTGTTAACTCGGTACTGTATGCTTTACAACTAAATGCTCTAAACACTACAATCCGAAGTTATCACTTTGGTTTACCTATGCTTATTACATATATGTATGCGTGCGCAGGTAGCTGCACCAATTATAAATGTAGCGATAATAATCTCAATTGATAAATATCATCACAATAATTATATCAATCGACCAGATAAACAAATGAATAAATCTTAGAGCTTAACTGTCAATGGTTGATTTATATAAAAGATTAAAAGCGATTATATCCATCGGTCAGAAAAATAAATGTATAGCCAAATTAATCTATCTTAAAGCTCGCTTAAAGCTTGGTCGACAAAACTAAAATGATTAAATAAACTTAAGCTTCTGTACGATATCCCTTAGATCCGGTCGTCGAGCTCACTAGTGGAGGTAGAAAGTACCTCTGGTGAAGGCGCCGGGAATTTATAGCAAATCCCAAGTACTGCTACTCGATGGCCCCGAGGGTAGAACTAGCAGAGGACTCGTTGATAAAATTGGTCCGGAGATAAAATCTGTAGCCCGGTGATAGAATTGGCAGTATGGTAGCCCGGTGATAGAACCCTCGCTTGTGTTGGAGGGTTGCTGGAGGATCATCTGCCTCGATTTTCTAAGATGAGCTCGGAAAGTCTCTAGTGTCAAAACACAATCTAGAAACTCAACACAATATCCCCAAGAAGGGTAGTATAAAATGCATTACTAAAAGCTGAGTCACTATAACTGTACTAAAGCAAAAACCTTCCTTTATCACCAAAGGGTATTTCTAGAAGAACGAAATCATCGGTTTCAGTCAATTTGCCTTTATCCACTTCCACGGAATTAGAGAACTAACGTCAGATCAGAAAAAAGGTAGGGCCGTGAAATGCTTCACAAATCGATGCGAGGGGGAATTCTAATATAATAAACGACTTAGTTCTCCTTTATTATGGTTGTTGTTAAATTGTTCAAGAAATACTAGAAAATGTTTCCAAACGAAATGATAAACTTTTAAAAATCTAAATCGACAGCAGCAATTATGGTAAATAGCCCATTCCTACTACCCAGTGCTACCAACAGTACCAACCGAATATTGCGAACATTGCAGCATGCCGCGTGGAAAGATAAATATCAGAACTCCCAAAAAGTTATCAGAAGTTATCAAAAGTTATGAAATATTTAAGCCGAAAATAAAATATGAATTTAACGGATTTAATGAGGCTTTACAGTAGGGTTTATTAACTCAATTCTTAAAAATATAGAACAGTTTGCTGGCCGTTCTACGGTAATGTAATATAAATTAAGCAAAGTTATACTAATAACAAAATATACTATTTTAGTGATTTGATCAAACCTAAGCTATCTGTGGTTCGCTTATCAACTAAAATAAATATTGTCACAAAGTGCCTGAGGACTACATAAGAGAAAGGGATGATCAAAATAGCTACTCAAGGCCACAACAGTGTTATAAAAGATAATACAAATATGTCATTAACCTATGTGCATAATAAAATTAATTTATATTAATAAATGCGGCAACCTTGAGCTTATTGACAACAAATCGAATCAATAAATTTGGAATTAATTAACCGAAGAGTATGAACCTCTTTTCGATAATTCTTACCGCAAAATACAGCATCTTTTTTGCTAAATGAAGCATATAAAATGAAATTTTAAATATTTTACACTGGCCAAATCAGACTGTTACAATTTTATAATGCACGAATTATGATATACCTTTCTATATTTCAATCAGCGAAATATTGTAGTGTAGGCACAATAGACGTTTGACAAAATCGGTTTCACAATGTGGCAAAATTTTTATATCAGATATAGCATGAACAAGCTTTGCTAGAACAACATACTAATAGTTAAATCATTTAAAAAACAATACTTGTAGTACGCATGTCAACAAAACTTCCTTCTGGACTATTGATTATCCTAACTATTAACAAAAAATTGCAAGCAATATATCATTAAGATACATCACAAAACATCACCTCCTATAAGTAGACCTCTCGGCTAATATTACAATTGCAGTGACGTCATCAAATTAATGTAGTCAATTGCTTTTGCCATAAGAAGAGCATTGAAGAGCCCAGTAAAAGTATTGACTATTTTATCGCGCGTATAACGTTGATTGTCACGCTCGACTGGAATTCCAATCCCCAACTCGCCGCCCATGTATTGTGTATTCAGTGTTGCCAGAGTGGGCTACTTCTCACTGTAGTTTGCGACAAATTCTTTTTCAAAGAAACGGTTACGATTAAAAAAAAATAATGCCGCAACCCGGAAAATATTTCTCTTGGATTACCCTTTCAAACCGGTTATCCGATAAGGACAGTAGTATAGGGTCTAAAAATGCGCAATTTTTAAGTTGTCAGGTGACAAGCTATTGCCAATTTCGCATATTTTGTTTTTATTTAGTGAATTTTAGTGATGTGTAACTTGGTACCTTTAAATATCGGATAGTATCGAATATTAACCCACATATATATCGAATACTTTTTATGTGAATATTGACTTGGATACTCTCATTATTTTATTGAGCATTGAGTTACAATAAAACACTAATATTGTAACAAGCAATATTGGAAAAATATGGAAAAAATATCAATGTAAACTTTCAAGCGGGCCTTACTAGCACAACCACAAACATATTAAAACACGAGAAGACCTACAAGCTCTAAAGCAAATAGAATAAAAATATTTTTAAAAAATAATATTATTTTTACTCTAACATTCATCAGACGCTTAAGGTAAAAGCATAGCCTAAAGAAAACTATAGCTGCGACACTTAAGCGCGGCACCTTTGAGAAGCGAGGACCAGCTTTATCACTATGTAGTGGGGAGGAAATAAATAAATCTAACTTGACGTCAACCCCCCGGCAATCATTAGTGAAGTGAGCCGTACTAAAAATTTTTCGGACGTTATATACTAAAATTGTTACTCTCCCCTATTATTTTATTTAAACTTTCATCACAAAATATATGATTTATAAAATACTGTTTATTACGAGTAGAGAATAACCATTTTTTTGATCCAAAAAGCTGCACAAAGAGAGCCGGATATTTATTTAAACATTACACCTGAAAGAAATAGTTAAAAATGTCTTTTGAAGTGAAATTAAGATTGGCGAATGTAGATTACTTGTAGTAAGTACAGCATTCTTGAATGCTGAATATAACTATAATAGAATATAAGCTCCAAGTTAATCTTTAAATATCAATAAGATCTATACACAACAAAAGTTTTTTTATATGAGATTTTATTTTGCACAAGTAGTTACGGTTTTAGATGAACTTGTGAAAATCTGCAATAGTAATTTTGAAAAATTTGATTTATCTAGTTGTTCTCTTCTAAGCTAAAAAAAGATCTTATATAAGTACATAATTTTGTTTTATATAGATTCTTAGCAACCTGCACAATTTTATAAACGTATTATGTACGATTTTGCATATTTTTTCGTAACAGCTTTTTCATTTTATTCGCTAGATAAAAATATTGTCAAGATGGTGAAATGAAAGTAAATTTTTGATCTGGCTATAGTTCACGAACTAGTTTATGCATGAAGTGCACAATTACGCTAAATTGGAGCAACCTGTACCGTGCGTTCAATTTATCTTGATAACATTTTGATTCGCTGTAACTTTTTTGTTTTTAAAGATATCAAGTTAAATAAAAAAGCAAAATGTAGGGTTGGTAGCCAAATTTTTTTCTACGTTACATATAAAATAAGACACTAACGTTTTTCTGACATATCAGCCTACTCTATATTTTTTAAATGGAACACCCTGTATATTACTACATTTTTTGAATATCTAGAGAAGTCTATACACATTTCGTGTATAATATCTTATACCTATCTTTCTTTAGGTGTTTACGAAATATTGACAGTTGAAAGTCGTGCATTTTGACATTTTGATAGGCTTTAAAATCTAAACCGCATGAGAGCAAAGAAAACGGTTTGCGTATTCCTGTCTTAGGTTTTCATGAGTTATCAAATGACAGTAACTTTGAATTTAACCCGCGAATAAAATTGACCGGAACTTTTAAACCTCCGGTTAAATTGAAAGCCACTGTCATTCGAGAGCTTATGAAAACCTAAGATAGAGATGTGCAAACCGTTTTCTTTGATCTCGTGCGGTTTAGAGCCTGTCAAAATGCCCGACTTTCAACTGTCAATATTTCGTAAACAGCTAAAGATAGATATAGGATATTACACACGACATGTGTTTTGATTTCACTAGAGAGTCCAAAAATGTAATAATATACAGGGTGTTCTATTTAAAAAATATATAAAGTAGGCTTTTATGTCAGAAAATTATTGGTGTTTGTTTTATATGTAATCTAGAAAAAACTTGGCTACCAACCCTACATTTTGCTTTTTTTTTTACCTTGGTATCTTTAAAACAAAAAAAGGTACAGCGAATCAAAATGATATCAGGGTGCTGATCAAATCTGAAATAATGGATATATGTGGATAACGATCGACTTTTACGAAAAACAACCAGCAAGAACAATGTTTTTGAGACTTACGCCTTTACGGTAGAATACGAACTGTTTATTGTCAAACGAAATGTTTGCACTTTCTTATCTTCCACATAACCACAACCTGGAAAATACTCCCCACCAAACCGAAAATTTCGTATATCTAGATAATTACTAAATAACTTAGATAAGAAGATGCAAATCGTTTCGCGCTAAGTTAAACAGATCAAATTCTTTAAATGGAAAGGAGGCTATTCGACATGCTACATGAAATTTATCTAGAATTTCTAGAAGAATTCGAAAATCGGAAAATATGTCCCGCTCTTTTGAGACCTTTTATACTGAAATATAATTCAATTATATTGTCAAGCTGAAATCAACATGGCTAAAGGTGGAATTCCCTCCGAGCGATAGCTGCGATGATCGTTCAGCGATCGTCGCTGCGATGATCGCGCTGAGACTGATACTGTTGTTCCTTTATGGAATCACTTTCCTCCAAGCGACAGCCTCCGGCGATAATCGTCGGGGGCCAGCGTGCGTCGCAAACTGCCTTCTCCGAGAGCAAATATAGTCGCTGCGACCAACGACTTTTCCTGAGGTCGATTCAATCTGAAACATTTTCGGAATTTTTTATGGTCAGGCTTCAAATGGGTTTGTATTAACTGAGTGAAAAAGCCCTCCTCCGGTCTAGAGATATACAGTATGTTCCCGGATGGGGTTAACAAGAGGACAAATGGACTAAAAATTGAAAGATACGAAAAAAGTTATTCTTAATAAAAGTTTTTGCTTCCTCTAAAACTTAAGAACTGCCCAAAAATAATACCGTATATTATACAGAGCCATCACAAATTAACAATACGTGTAATTTTCCAAGAATAAACTACGTGATTTTATTTTTTTTAATAATGTTAATCAAAAAAGTTGATTGCAGATAAATTATTGAAATGCAGGAATAGTATTAACAAGTATACAGGGTGCCACAAATTCGTTTCTTTGTATGGCTATTTCAAAAGCCGTAAGAGATATGGGATCAGTTAAATCGGAGCAAAGTTGCGCAATTTAAGGTTGATTGACATGCCGTCAAATAACTTAGAAATTTCCGTCTACTTCCGGAGATATCCGTAAAAAATCGAAAATCATCTATTTTATTTTTATTTTTTCCTGCCTTTGTTTGAAGAGATAAAATAAAATAAATGTCACATTATTATTGCCACTTTTTCTCCTCTACAAGCTGGCGGTATCAAATTTTAAATCCGACGTTTCGCTTTTGGACCCTCTTCATCAACTTATTTTTTTTAAATAAATAATAAATTTTTAAAAAGCCTTTGGTCTCCTAAAATCAACGATGTATCGCACTTATCAACAAATCTAGATTTTTTCCATAAAATCTGTGTTAGACAGAGATGGGGGGATCTTTTCTGACCAGATTTCACTTATGACAATATTTTTTACCACTATCGGACTAGTGTGATACATCGTTGGTTTAGGGAGACCAAAGGCTTTTTAAAAATAAGACAAAAAACCCAGGTCCGTATTTAAAAAAAATAAGTTGATGAAGGGGGCTCGAAAGCGAAACGTCAGATTTAAAATTTGATACCGCCAGCTTGTAGAGGAGAAAAAGTGGCAATAATAATGTGACATTTATTTCACTTTATCTCTTCAAACAAAGGCAGGAAAAAATGAAAACAAAATAGATGAGTTTTCAGTTTTTTACGTATATCTCCGGAAGTAGACGGAATTTTCTAAATTTCTCGACGGCATGTCAATCACCCTTAAATTGCGCAACTTTTCCCAAATTTAATCGACCTCGTATCTCTTACGGCTTTCGAGATACCCATTCCAAGAAACGAATTTGTCAGTGGCGTAACTACACCCCCGCCAGCCCC
>MU189624.1:30363-50315 GCA_016904865.1 Pissodes strobi | reverse complement strand
GCAATGTGGCTGAGCGTGGGTAGCCAGAGAGTAGGTGTTGCTTTAATCCTACCTGTTATGAGCCACATTGTTTGGTTTAGCTGGGTATCAACTAGACTAGTGGTGACGTTGTTAAGCCAAATTGGGGCGCAGTATTCTGCTGTTGAATATACCAAACCTAAGGCTGAAGATCTCAGTACAGAGGCTGATGAGCCCCATGTTGTGACGCAGAGTTTCTGGACGATGTTATTTGTTATTTCGTGTTCTGATCTTGGCTGCTGTTTTCGACAAGTGTTTTTTAAAATTCAGTGTTCGATCTAAAGTAACCCCTAAATATTTGGGTTGTTTATTGTGTTTGAGTAGCACACCTTCAAAATGCACTTGTAATTCCCTATTGGCTAGTTTGTTGTTCAGATGAAAGCAACAAGTCTCTGTTTTGGCGGCACTTGGTTGGAGTCAGCAAATCAGTTGCTAAAACATCCTCCGTGATTTCGATATCTTTGTCTTGTAGGAAGTGCCCAGTCGTCTGCGTATCCAAACTTTCTCGATCTAGTTAGTCTCAGGCATGTCGGCAATATATAGGCTGGACCGGAGAGGGACAACAACTGGTCCCTGCGGTAAGCCGTTGTTCACCTTCTTCTGCCCACTCATACTATTTCCCAAGAGAACTCGGAAGTTTCTGTTTCAGGTCTGCTATTTTCCTGCAGGGTATTACTCGCATGAGCTTATAAATAATGCCTGATCTCCATACAGTATCATACGGAGCCGTCAAATCTATAAAGACGGTAGCTGTTTTAGTTGTTTCTGAAAACCTGCTTCTATAAATTAAGTTAATGATAGGACTTGATCCGTGCAGTTTCTGTTGGGGCGGAAGTCTGCTTGCTCATTGGGAGTTTTATCCAATCTTTTCTGGCTGCTTCCGTTATACAAGAGCCTTTCTAGAAGTTTATAAATCATGCTAAGAAGTGCGATGGGGCGATTGCTTTGTGGAATGTTGTTTGGTTTGCCCGGTTTCAATATCGCTATGATTTTTGACTGTTTAAAAAGGTTAGGAATTTTTCCTATTTGTATGATATCTGTGAAGAATCGGGCCAACCATTGTCTTGTGTATTTACCACAGTGCAGAAGAAACTCTGGGTGTGTGCCATCGAAGCCAGGAGCTTTACCTGTTTTCGTCTCTCTGAGTGCTGCTGTGAGCTCTTCACTGGTGAACGGAATGGAATATTCAGATTCTCTTGTACATGAATCGCTTGAGATTTGTGAGTTTCCCTTTCATCTCTCTCACACATAGCGTTGTCTTTTGCGGCTCTAGAGGTGGTTACAATATGGAAGCGATCCTGTTGGGGTGTATGGGGTTGCAGTCGCGTGACTCCCACAACCCAGCTTGCGGATTAGGGACCACGCTTTTCTGCTTGATTTGTGACAGTAAGCGACTAGAACCGATGGGACTGTTGCTGTACACTTATATATTTGGTTTTTACTTTTATAACTGTTCTTGTCACACTCTGTCGATTTGTTGGCAGTGAACTAGAAATAGTGTACCACAGTGCCATTTAGTGTCTCTAGGTTTTTGGCCAGCCTGTTTTTGAAATGGTCCGATTTGGGGCAAGGATGGTTTCTTCATTGAGAGCATTCCACCTGTACAGGGTGGCTCGAATTCGTGTCTATGTATGGGGAATTCGAAAACCGTATGAGATACAGTGTCGGTCAAATTAAGGCAAAATTGCGCATTTAGGTGCCCAGTAATATGCCGTTTAGAATGTTTTAAAATTGCGAGTATTTCCGGAGATATCCGGAAAAAACCGAAATTTTGAAAATTCGTTTTATTTTTTTCCTGGGCTTATTTAAAAACGGATTGCAAATTGAATTGCACTTTTGCAATGCCACTTTTTCCGCTCTATCTAATGATGGCATCCAGTTTGAAATCCCACGTTTTGTCTTCAAGGGATCATCATCAACTTTCTTTTTTTAAATATGAACTTCAATTTTTTTGATCGTTTTTCAGATGGTATAGGCGTTATTAATATGACTATGCGTTTTTTATTTTTATTTTAATTTTTTTAATTTTTTTTTAGTATTATTTTTTCAATTATATGCTTTGCTTTGGCGTAATTTTAAATAATTTAAGATAGGTACTTTTAAAATTTTTATATTCTATAAAAATATTTTATTTTGTTTTTTGTATTAAGTGGAAAATTGGAGCGTATTAAAAATAAAAAATAGTAAAATTATTTCTTACAAGAATATGGCCATGCACTATTACTCAAACAAGTTGCTTACTGCAAAGATAAAATATTCCCAACTTTTAACGAATAAAAAAATTTATTTAATAGAGAACATCAAAAATTTATAATCATACTACGTGATACTATAGGAACTTTGATGGAAAAACACCTATTGGAATTTTGCTTATAAATAAAATGCACTAAGCTACTTAAAAAAATAATTTTACTATTTTTAATTTTTAATACGGGCTCCAATTTTTCACTTAATGCAAAAAACAAATAAAATATCTTTATAGAATATGAAAATTTCAAAAGTACCTACCTTAAATTATTTAAAATCACGCCAAAGCAAAACATATAAAATAAAAATAATAAAAAAAAATAAAAATGAAAAATAAAAAAAACACATGCTCATATTAATAACGCCAATACCATCTGAAAAAATGATAAAAAAAATTAAAGTTCATATTTAAAAAAAGAAAGTTGATGGTGATCTCTTGAAGACGAAACGTCGGATTTCAAACTGGATATCATCACTGGATACAGCGGAAAAAGTGGCAATGCAAAAATGCAATTATAATTGAAATCCGTTTATAAATAAGCCCAGGAAAAAAATAAAACGATTTTTTAAAATTTCGGTTTTTTCCGGATATCTCCGTAAATCCTCGGAATTTTAAAACTTTCTAACCGGCATATTGTTAGGCACTTAAATGCGCAATTTTGCCTTAATTTGACCGACACTGTATCTCATACGGTTTTCGAGTTCCACATACATAGACACGAATTCGAGCCACCCTGTACACAACAGGGTTTGGCAGGAAGTTTTTTCGCATCAGGCAGGATCATTTCTCCTTTTTCAATTTTTTTCAGTGTCCTCTGAGTTCATTAGTATTTAAGGTGAAGAAATTTAGATTGAGGTCCGCGTAGTAGTCGTTTCAATCAAGTCTCCCCTGTTCCTTCTTTATCTGAGTGTGGTTAGCCCAAACACTACAAAGCGTTTGCTAGAGCTGTGGGCGTCTAGGTAAACCTCCTATGTACTCTTTCCAGGGCCTCTATGTCTGAAGTAATAGGGATGCCACACTGCATGAGCATATTCATGCTTGGGTCTAACATGTGTTTTGTAAATCTTATTCATGAACTCTGGCGTTTTGTTGGAGAATGCTCTTTGAATTAGGTAAATGAATGAGTTAAATTTTTTAATAATTTGGTTTATGTGCGATTCGCATTTTAGGTCCGTCCAAAGTCGTTTTGCTCTTCCACCCTTTTGATTTGCAATCCATGCAAGGAGTATGTATTGTGTGAGTTTTTGCTCCTACATGTAGGATGGTGCATATCTCTTCATTAAGCTTACGCATCCAAGTCTCAGTCCAGGTTTCGATTTCCGCTATTTCCTCGACCAAATGTACCAGGTCCAAGGTCCGCGAAAACGGAAATATTTGTTTTGATGTGCTGGCTCGGGTCACTTATGTAGAGAATAAACAAAAGTGGACCGATCACCGAACTCTATGGCATTCCACTGTGCACTTCACATGGCTTTGAGTAGGCTCCATTTGCTGAGACTTGGAAGGATCGTCTGGTAAGCAGCCTCTTCAAAAATCTGCAAAGATATGCCCTTATTCCAAAATGCTCCATCTTGTAATTTAACCTTCTAAAGGGCACCTTATCAAAGGCCCTCTCTTGATCCAAATAAAGAACGTCCACAGGATGGCCATTGTCAAGTTCCTTGGACCAGTTGTTAATGCATTCTAATAGCTTTGTCATTGTGGAGCGTCTAGGAAGAAACCCATGCTGACTAGCTGTGATGATCCGGTCTTTTATTAAAAATTCTGTGAGATGGCCATTGTCAAATTCCTTGGACCAATTGTTAATACATTCTAATAGGTTTGTCATTGTGGAGCGTCTAGGAAGAGATCCCTGCTTACTAGCTGCGATGATCCGGTTGTTTATTAATTTATTTTTTTGAGTTCAGGTACTATTAGTTTCGCTATAATCTTGCACAAATGGGATGTAAGGCTTACAGGCCAGTAGTTTGAGGGGTCTAGCCAATTTCCTTTTTTGAATATGGGATCACAAAAGCCAATGATCCATCTTCCAGGGATGCTACTAGAGAAGTTCTGCGTATATTTGGGATACGATCGGCGTGAGCGTATTGCTACATTGTTTGATAAAAATTGAGGGGATGTCGTCTGGGCCCGGACTGGAAAGATTTTTTAACGGTTTTATTACTTTCTGAATCTTGTGATCTTTAATCTGTATTGTGGAAATGTCATTTTCTGCTCCGAGTGCGTTTGCACATCCGAATCCCCCCTTATATTCAAAAGCCGACTTTGATAAAAATAAATGTTTCAAACAATAAACAATGTTACAGTACAATTATATTCATGTATGAAATCCAAAAGCTACAGGCAGCTTGTCTGGAAAGTAGATAAATTATTTCGTTTGACTCATTTAGTTGTTAGTGTATAATTTTTTCTCAATCTTATGACTTACTATTACTTTGCTTTAATATTATTAGTGTAATTAATTATTAAATATATATATAATTACTTATTATTGCGGGATTATTGATCATGAACAATTTTAATTGCAAATATGTTATTATGTTGGGTATCAGGGACATTAGAAATATTTACATTGTTAATTATATCGACTATATTCTATGTAACATATTGCACTGTATCATGTCATGTAATTATTTTCTATTTCTAATAAACGTGTTATTAAATAAAGATTTTTTTTATTTCTATTCCCATTCCCAAACTATGTTGGAATAAGCAAACGGTTTTTTCCATATCGCCCCTTGTGCGTTTCAAATATTCAGAAACTAGTAGGGGAAACTGACCTAAAATGACATACCCTGAGCAAAACATTTCCAAAAACTTGGAATTAAAATATTTAAGCATTCATTTAGAGTTTAATGGGTTCGTTTGTTTATGCCGCTTCCTATTAGAGGCACAAAACCTTAAACTTTTACATTTTGAAACAATTACACCCAAATTAATAAAAAACTGTGCAGTATATCGTTTTAGGCTTATACTAGGGTAAAATGACATAGATAGTCTTTCTATAGAAAAGGTTGAAAATACAAAAGTAGGCAGTATTACAAAAGAGTTTTATTTTAAAAACAAAAAAGTAAACAAAAGTAAAAGGGCCAACACACCCAACTAGGACGTAAAATAAAGACGTTACAAAAAGATTAAAAAAAAATCAGTCGCAAGTTGCAAGTAAAAAAACTTTGTTCAAGGGCAAACACCGGCGCATTCTGCATGACTCCACCGATTTTCTAATGTATTTGCCAATCATAATATCTAAAATCAAAATAAAAATTGACTTTAGCCTAAAATGACATAGTATGTCATTTTACCCCATCACCGTGTATGCCATTTTGCCCAAAATAACGATTTCTTTGAAATTATTAAAAATAGATATATTTAAAAAAATAAAACAAAAGTTTAATTGCATTAAAATAAAGAAAAAAGTCTATTTGTTTACCTGTACTAAGTCCCCTTAGGGTTAGTGCACCTCGTCTATTATTACAGCCAAATTAGGTGACCACACAAATATTTTTTTGGATCGAGAAAAACGACTTGTTGGTATTTTGTTAAGACGCGTGCCGCCAGCGACGCTGAATAAACTTGCCTGAAGTCCCGGATGAAAAACAATTGCGATTAGGATTTTAGGGCGACTTTGTCACGTGTTAAAGTAGCAATGTGGTCGATATGTCATTTTACCCGAGTATGTCATTTTAGGCCAGTTTCCCCTATATTGTATAACAAGTGCTGGAAGTTATGAGCACGAACGCTAAAGTTCAGTAAAGGGGTAGTTTAAAGTGGAAAGTTTTGGTGTAATTGTTTTTAGTGGTTTATTTTATGTTTTTTTGGGGGGTGCTGAACATGATTCTGAAGTTGTCCACCAAAAATTTTCCCCGGAAATATGAGAAAACATCAAAAAACCACTAAAAATAATGTTTTTGTGGTTTTCACCTCATAACTGGCAAAGCAAGCTACTTACATAAAAAATAGTCCTGTAGTAAAAGAAAGAGGATAAACTTACCTACAATTTATGGTTTCCTTGCAAAAGAGTGTTGAAACATCGAGGAACTTCAGTAATTTTTAGAACATAGCAAAAACACCAATAATTTATACTTTTTATTTCATGTAGGTAAATATTATGTTATAGGCTAATAAAGGGCATGTATTTCTATACAATTTATATGTATTTATGTATACGAACCCTCTTAGACACGGCTTCCATGATTTCTCCAAGGCGGCCTTCCAGTTCTTATACGCCTGAAACAAATAATCATTGACTTAATTCCAAATGTTTGCAATTTATTGAATAAATATGAAAGCAGTATCTATTAAGAATTTCTGTCTAATTTATATGTATGTACTTATACGAGCACTCTTAGGCACGGATTCCATACTCTCTTCAGGGCAGCCTTCTAGTTCTTGCACGCCTGAAACAAATAAAGTGACTTAATTCCAAATACTCGACAATTTATTGAATACACATGAAAGCAGTAAGTACCAAAGTACCTATTTAGAAACATATTTTGAACACATAGTGGGTGAAGAAATAAAGGGGATAGAATTATCCTTGCTTGCATAGTTACCTTCAAGTGATTCAGGGAACTTTGGATCATCATCTGCTTCTTCTTCAATTTTTGCAACGGGTATGTTATTACAGCTGTTCTCACAGGTCAGGTACATGTTAGAACAGTTAAGGCCTGCCTTTTTGCATCCACAGTTGGTCTGATAGGTCTTCATGCATTTGCAAGAAATAAGTTTTAAAACTGCTTCTGGTGCTGGTGGCTGTAGCGTTGGTACTGGCCGCAGACCAGCTTTGGTGTTCTTCCATCCCCGTTGCTCAGGATCTTTTTAATTTCCAAGCCATTGTTGTAAGTATACTGTTAAAGAATGTTGCTGACCTGCAGCCTCGGTGGAGGTAGGGACGCCAAATGGGATGTTGTTCTGTATGCAGACCTAAGGTAGCATTTATAATTCAATTTGTTCAAGGACGTGCCTTCCTTGTCAGTCGATTTGTACAATGCAGTAAAAAAGGTAAGGTAAGCATTAGTAACAGTGTCAGCATGTGCCGTAGGATCTTTAATAGTATATTATTTTATATGGAGGAAAAGTAACTTTTCCTCCAAATAAAATATGCTGTTTTTTCTTCAAATGTCGACAAATTAATGCAAAAACGTCTCTTTTTAATAGTAATAATTATTATTATTAAAGATAAGTGGGTTCGCAAGGCGGCTTAGACCGGTGCGGTGTCGGTGAATAGGCTCAGGTTGTTGCTATAGTAATGTAACATAAAGCTGTCAGTGGACACTGTCAACAATAATTATATTTTTAAAATTGCGTCTTCGATTGCATTTTAATTCCGCATTGATAAGCAGTTATTGAGTAAGTTCGATTAAATAATAACCAATTTGTTCCTAAATTAGTGATTTTTACAAATGCAGTCACAAATTGAATGATAAATACAAATTTTAGTTTAATAACTCTTGAGTTGTTGACGCTTATTTTGTTGTTTGTTTGTATTGTATCTATGTTGCTATGACAACACTTTTACCTCCGCCGGCGGAAAAGTGAAAAGTAAAGCTCCGGCGGAGGAAAAACGAAACTTCACGGCCGCCTACACAGTCGAGTAATGACGGATTTACTGACGTTTGAAAAAAAAAAATTAATGGTCTTGGTTAGACCAGGGTTTTTCTTGAGAGCTTGTAGAAACCTTATTTTTCCTACTTTGAACAAGGCTGAAGTTGTGTTACATCCTCCCATGGCATGCAAAAACAATATGTTGTCACTGATGGGGTTGGTCTAGTTGGCAGTCAGGAGAAAAAATTAGTTGTGAAACTGCGCCTTTACCCGGCTTTAGAAAGTATACATTTGAATGTACACCCCGACAACCACCAATCATGATCACCAGCAAATCTACATCTTCACCCACAATAATGGCAGAGTTATGCTGTCGTGCGAGATCCATTGCTGCGGTGACAATAAGTGTATCCGCATCCTCTTGTGCCTGCTTTGTGTGAATGCCAATTGATGCAAAGTTGCCCTTCAACATTGAGATAAGACGGGTTTTGTTTTTCATATTGCCTAGGAATTTACCTTGAGGCACTGTCAGAACGATTGTTTCGCTGAACAAAACATCTTCTGACATCTATTTGCGTGATCTTGCTCGCTCAGCATATTTATTGTCATCTTGAGGGTAACCACCGAAGACGACTACAGCACTGTCCTTGTACTTGGACTTAACAAATGCAACATAACACAAATTGATGAAAATGAATGACCCCCGGTCCACACCACTCTGTGCAGTAGTATCCTCCATCTATGGAGTACACACACCCTTGCAGATTTGCCTGTTCAGTTGGTGTGAATGCTTTATATAAAGAAGACTTGGTTCCTTTTCTCATGCCATAGTCGTCAAAAAGAGGCAACGGATAAGGGCACAGTTCATATTTTAAGAACTCTTCAAGTTCTTCATCACATTGCTTAGCAATTGTGATCCTTTGAAAAATGGTCGTAGGATTGATGGGGGTGGTTTAATCACTTATTTTAATTGCATTTTTCACCGTAGCAAGCGGCAAAACTCTGCCTGTCCTGTAGAATTTAACAGTTTCAAAATCACCGCCCTCAATTTTATCAACTGCGAGAAGTCCAGTCTCCTTGGCCATGTGACAGTTGATGGTGCTGTCTCCTACAACACCAGTGGTAAGATATAAGATATCTGTGACATCAGGAAAAGGATAGTGTTGCGTAAACCACTCCATCAATTTTTTCGAATCACTTGTATCCCTTTTCATCCTCGACTCTCTCATCTCCACGTGTTGTTCTGAACTAGTGAATGCTACTCCACACTTCTTCTCTATTTCATCACATATATTTTGGAGGGAAGTCATTCCTTTAGTCCACCTACAGAGGATACTTTCACTTACTCCACGACCATGAGTCAACCCTCCAGCAATTTTCATTATCCTCATTAGAGATTGCTCAATAGTGATGTCGGACCATGTTCCGCACCAGAATTTACTAGTTCTTCGAATTGTGAATCCGCCACCCGTGAATATTTCGTATTCCTGAGAGCTCATTTTATCTTTTAAACTGTGCATGTCTTGTAGGTAGAGGTGGCAAGATTCCGGTAGCATGGAAATACGGAAGAATTTGGTAGACAACTTGGAGATGGAGTTTCCAGTTCTTTGCTCTTTCAGTTTCAATGAATAGCTTAGCAAGCGTAACCATTTCGAAGTATTGAATCCGTAGCTTTGAAATAGCACCACGCTTAGCTAGATCTTGGGGCTATGCAAAACACTTGGTTTTTAATTCCTCTACAAAGTCTTTATCGTGGGCTAACAAAATATGTGATCTGTCTCCATCATTTAAGGATCCTGCAAGTTTCTCTTGAAGGTCTGGGGTTATATCCATTGTCTCAAAGAGAATTTTTGCCAGTGACATGGGCTAACGTATGTGCTCTAATGGCTTTCGAGTGGGCTTGTCCTGTCAGGATTTTCTCTGTAGAGGGCAGTGCATATATTGAATTGAACAACGCCTTCAAATCACTACCATCCATTATGTAGCCTATAGCCTTCAAGAACGACATCAGAAGGTGAAATGCACCTATTCTGATGATATTATCAAAATGGGGATCTCATTGTTGGCAAGTTACTACAAATCTTGCCTTTATAGAGGCTGGTCGACGGTGTTAACAGTTGCTTGTTGATTCAACAATTTGCTCTGCTCTGTCGAAGTGAGTAATGGTGTATATACTGTATTGTGATCAGATGGTGGAGCATTTATAAATGGCAGATATGAAACATAAGTCTTGTCAAAGGGGATACAACTTGTGATTTGTTCCATGAAACCACTCCATCCTGGAATCCCAGTTACATATTTCCATTTGCCATAAAGCCAAATTAGGTCTGCCAAAGAGGGTGTGACGGTATCAGGTGAAATAAATAGCTGTTTGAGATCTCAATGTTGATATTCTTCAATCCAACAGAACCTGCCTTATCAAAATGTTTTAAAGAAACAGTTCCCATAACCCAAACTAACCCAAGTAGTTGAGCTGGCATTGTTTTCTTTACTCGGACAATTCTTTGATCTGGAGCAACAGCATCTCTAGGAGTAATCAAATTTATTCCCCCCATTGTATGGAAAATATTATATCCATCCAGTGTACGAGTGTTAAAATCTGCGTTGTCAAGAACAAATTGATGGAAACCTGTTGGGATTATTTGTAGTGATGGTCTCATGATTGCTGATACTTCAAGACGAACAGCTTCGAAATAAGAGGAGCAAAATCCCAAGGTTGACACAGCAATTAGTTTTCGTGACCCATACTTCTTATAAAAAAAGCAGATAGCCCAATTTGTAAGGGGGAAAGGAAAGAATTTCATCTGACAGCGCTAATAACAATATGTGAAATTGCAACAACCTTTTTGTTCCACTTGTCAGTGTTCCCTCGCTTTTTCTTCAGTATAAGTCTTTCTAAGAAAACTTTAAGAATTTCCGGCACAAGGCTTTCATTTTCGTCCAGACATCTGGAGGAGGATAGTCACCCATCGTATACGGTACTGATCGTATCTCGTCAAGAATTACATCAGCCGCTGTCTCAACTATTCGAAGACGTTCTTCTCATTCTGGTGAACGTTTTTCAATGTACCACGCATCTGTCAAAACCTTATAGCCAGTATAAGCTCTGTTCCAACTGAGCAAGAAACCGTACATGGGACGGTAATTTCCAGTAGCATAATTCGTTTATCAACATGACAGGTACTTATCACCTTCAAAAATAATATTGACTACTAGAAATGACGGTCCCTCGTACGGTTTTCTACTCGGTTGGAACAAACATACAATTGTATTTTGTTTGACCTTTGATATGATAACATCTTCCCCATATCTCTCCAATAAATGTTGCGTTACTGTGTTTCTTTGAGGAATGTAGTTGCCCTCTATCTGGGTCATTAGATGGTATAATGGAAACTGACATTCCTCGTCATTGCTTTCCATAAAAATGAAAATGTCATTCATCGCTAGGGGTTCGCGAGACTATGGTCTCGGTCTCGGCCTTGTCTCGGTCTCGAAAACGAGACCGAGACCTGAAAATTAGAATCGAGACCGAGACCGAGACTTACCTATCGAAAGAGAATATTTTAATTTGTTGAATTTTCAAAACTTATTTTTCTGAAAAAATCAAATTTTTATGTATGTTATTGGCAATTTATGCCAACAGGATCCAATCAACCAAAAAATAGAAAAATCGTGCAAATCCGGGTATAACGCTTGTTTATTTTAAATTGAGCTGTTTCTTTTTATGATTCTAGAAGAAAGGTTATACTGTTATGTATATAATATGTAATTATGTAGATAACTTATTTTGAGCCATTTCCAAGCAATAAACAGCTATGAGTTTTCACATTTTTCGTAATATTTACACTGTGGGCAAAATTAAATTGGAACCTTCTTTAATGCTTAATAACTTTTTTATTTTCAAAGGATTTTTAATAATTTTTGGATGTGTTATGGCCTAAGGCATTGTGATTAAAAAAATTTTGCAAAGAGGGTCTGCTTCAATGGCGTACTGAAAAAGGTGTATTTTTCCAAACCAATGTATTTCAGGTCGTTGCAAAAACCGGCCGAATGAAATAAAGATGTAAAAATGGGTCAAAAAGATTTGAAACTGTTCGGAATATTGACCATTAAAAAACCAGGTCAATAGAAACAAAATTAAAATTTATACTTTAATCTTGGAAAAACCATATCTTGTAGGCCAAATTAAATTGGAACCTACTTTAATGCTTAATAACTTTTTTATTTTCAAAGTATTTTTTATCATTTTTGGATATGTTATGGTCTAAGGCATTGGGATTAAAAAAAATATTGCAAAGGGGGTCTGCTTCAGTGGCGTACTGAATAGGGGGTATTTTTCAAAACCAATGTATTTCAAGTCGTTGCAAAAATTGGCAAAATTAAATAAAGATTTAAAAATGGGCAAAAATGATTTGAAACGGTTTGGAATATTGACCTTTAAAAAAACAGGCGAAAACAACAAAATTAAAATGTATACTTTATTTTTGGGAAAACCATGTCTTGTGGGCCAAATTAAATTGGTTCCCTTTTGCTTAATGATTTTATATTTTCAAAGGAATTTTAATCATATTTGAAAATGTTAAGGCCGAAGATATTAGAATCAAAAAGAACTTTGCTAAGCTGGTCTACTTCAGTGGCGTACAGAAATTTTGAATTTAATTAAAATTTTTAAAATTAAAAAAATAACAATTTTTAATTTTTATGGTCGCCACCGAAGTAGACCCGCTTTACAAAGTTCTTTCTCTGAATCTAATATCTTAGGCCATAACATATCCAAAAATTATAAAAAATCCTTTGAAAAAAGTCATTAAGCATTAAAAAAGAAACAAATTTAACTTGGCCCACAAGGCATGGTTTTCCCAAAATTAAAGTATAAATTTTAATTTTGTTTGTATTGACCTGGTTTTTTAATGGTCAATATTCCGAACCCTTTCTAACCTTGCCCATTTTTACATCTTTATTTCATTTGACTGATTTTTGCGACGACCTAAAATACATTGCTTTTGAAAAATACCTACTTTTCTGTACGCCACTGAAGTAGACCCTGTTTGCAAAGTTCTTTTTAATCCCAATACCTTAGGCCATAACATATCCAAAAATGATAAAAAATCCTTTGAAAATAAAAAAGTTATGAAGCATTAAAGAAGGTTCCAATTTAATTTTGCCCACAGTGTACAAGGTAATAAAACATCGCGTATCCATTAAAACAACTGGATATCTGCTTCTGGTACAACCGTGTCAGATTAGTATATTAAAAGGTGAATGGCCACCTTTGACCATATCCACTTATACAGTATATACCTTATACCTATACAGAGTGTCACAAAAT
Organism: Pissodes strobi; assembly: GCA_016904865.1. Lineage (NCBI taxonomy): Eukaryota > Metazoa > Arthropoda > Insecta > Coleoptera > Curculionidae > Pissodes > Pissodes strobi. Next base: position 37,176 of record MU189624.1, on the reverse strand, counting down.
TAGTGGACGAAGCATTAACCCTGTAGTTATTGGTCAAAAATACCTTAAATTTTTTCTATAAACATATATCGGGAAACGCCCCCTACGGGCCTGTAAAGATTTTTTTTTTCTAATTATTTCCAAAATTGTGTAAAATAGAATTTTAAAATTTTGGAATAAGTACACTAAGTTTATTATTTAGAATTCGGAAATGGAATAAGAAAAGTGCCTAACATTTTGGGAGTGAATATAAAAAATTAACGTCAACTTTTTTGTAGGCTATTTTCTTATTTTCTTTACAAATTTTCAAAATTTTATTTTTTTTGGGTAAAAAAGTGCCTCTTATTTCGTATCATTAAGACGCAGGGTTTTGAGAAACACGGATTATAAATGTATTCCGACTGCCAAAAACGGGTGTAAATTGAATGCTATAGTTTATCAAATTTTGAAAATCTGTCATAACTTTTTTCTGGAACAATTAGTGTTTCTACTATTTTATAATAATATGAAGTTTTGTAACGTCAAAAGGAATTTTTGGGGAATATCAAAAATTATAACCTTCATTTTACAGCCGTTTTTGGCAGTCAGTATACTTTAAAATCCGATTTTCTCAAAAACGCTACGTCCTAGTGAAGCAAACTAAGAGGCACTTTTTTGCGAAAAAAAATTCAAATTTTCAAAATTTGAAGAAAAAATATATAAAAAGTTAGCCCAAAAAAAAATTAATTTTTAGATTCACCCCCTAAAATGTTCGCACCTGACTAAAATTTTTTATTTTTAATTCCATTTTTAAATTCAGAATATTAAAGTTAGTAGAATCTCAAAATTTTAAAACTCTATTTTACACCGTTTCGGAAATAATTAAAGATGACCATATTCAGGGGCCCATTTTTAAGAGGCTCTAGCTCCCTTCCCGATATATATTTATAAGAAAAATTTTAGTTATTTTTGACCGATAAATACATGGTTGATGTTTCGTCCACTAATTTCGCGACACCCTGTATACCGTTAAATTTTAAGAGTTTTCAAAATAAATGCATATCCATAAAATATAGAATGTTTGAAAATGACATCACTTTGTATGGCTACGCTACAACTGATAAGAAATGTAAAAAATAAGAAGAAAAAACGTTGACTTTGACAATAAAATTGACATAAATCGGTACCTAGTTTTTGTGTGTACAGGGTGTTCCAAATTCGAACCTCATCATTGGAATTTCGGAAACTAGAAGAGATACGAGGTTGGTTAAATGGAGGTAAAGTTGCGCAATTTGATGCTGATCAAAATGCCACCTTACAAGTTTAAAAATTCCGAATACTTCCGAAGAGTTTTGGAAAAAACCGAATATTCGCGATTTCATTTTTATTTTTTTATGACTCTATTTGAATAGATATAGCAAAATAAATTTCACATTTTCATTGCTACTTTTTCTGTTCTTCTAGATGGTGTTATCAGATTTTCAAGCCGACGTTTCGTCTTTGAGCTGCCATCATCAACTTTGTTTTTTAAGAGCTTCTAAGGTCCCAAAAGCAATGATGTATCGCACTTATTCGATAAATTGATATTGGTGACATTTTCCATAAGAACTCATGTGTTAGAGAGAGACAGAAAATAGATTTTTAATAGGATTAAATACAAACACCTTTTTTTACGCATTAATGCTTTGCATAAAGAAAGCTTAAAAACTAACATAAGAAGTAGTTAATAAATAATATAATTATTATTAAAGTGTCAACCCTCAAACCATAGGCTCTGTCCAAATTTTTAGCAATTTACCCACGTAAATAGTTGTGTGGGATTAGATTTGGAACAAATAATAAATCACATTCTCATTGTTGTATCGCATACTCTTCGGAAAAATAATTGTAATGATTTCCTGGTAAGATCTTACCAAAAATCTGTTTTCTGTCTCTCTCTAACACATGAGTTCTTATGAAAAATGCCATTATTATCAATTTTTCGAATAAGTGCGATACATTATTGATTCTGGGACCTTAGAAGCTCTTAAAGTCCATAATAAAAAATCCAGGGCCGTATTTAAAACACAAAGTTGATGATAGCAGCTCAAAGACGAAACGTCGGTTTGAAAATCTGATAACACCTTCTTGTAGAGAAGAAAAGGTAACAATGAGAATGTAAAATTTATTTTGCTATATCTATTCAAATAAAGTCATAAAAAAATAAAAATGAAATCGCGAATATTCGTTTTTTTTTTCAAAAATCTTCGGAAGTATTAGGAATTTTTAAACTTGTAAGGTAGCATTTAGATCAGCATCAAATCGCGCAACTTTGCCTCCATTTAACCGACCTCGTATCTCTTCTAGTTTCCGAGATCCCAATGATGAGGCTAGAATTTGGGACACCCTGTACATACTTAAAAATCCCTATCACTTGGATACCTACCTACATTAGAGGTAAGCATTTTTAAATCAAAACAACATTTTAGAAACTAACATGAAATATATTAAAATATTAGTAGGTATATACCTATTTAAGTTAACTATTATTATCCAAACAACTGTCGCAAACAAAAAATGTAAAATTATTTAAGAAGTTTATCCCTAATATCACATCTACACCAAGAACTGATACACAAAAACACTTATTAGATGTTTCATTTAACTTAACATTCCGAAGAAACGTTTGTGTTATTAACGAAGTAAAACAGTAAATTATTTAATTACTTTTTATTTGCTCAAACCGAGACCGAGACCAAACCGAGACAAGACCGAGACCGAGACCAAGGTAGTCTCGGTCTCGGTTTCGAGCTTCGAGACCCGAGACCGAGACTAAATTTTTTCTTCGAGACCAAGACCGAGACTTGCCAGGTCTCGGTCTCGGTCTCGCGAACCCTTATTCATCGCCCTTTCAATCTCTTCGGCATGAGGGCCAACCTTTTTTTTTTCATCAACCTTGGGCCTACTAATGTACAGACTTTTTAAGCATTTATCAAGGTACTGACAAGCAGCAGCCACCATATCTGTTATCGGCTGGATCCTATTGATAACTGCTGCACCGAAATCATCTCCACGTAGTTGAGACCAAAAACATTTAACCTAAAGAGACCCGATAACTCATTCATAAAAATCCGAAATCTTGCATCAAATAACAACAAAACGATTGTCCCGCCTCCTTATATTTTTATGTATCGCGTACTACAAAATTTTACCCCGGCCGAATCCTCGCCGTGAGCAAACTTCGTCCCCACTACTAAATATAGTATTGCCCGCGCCCGCCTGAGCGAAAGCAAGGACAGTTCATAGGCATAGACTTTGAAAATGTGAGTTCATCATAATAATAATTTTAATAAAGTAAATACGATTAATTTGAAATGATGGTGTTTATTCGGGTGCATTATTTAAAATATATTTATATTTTATTTATAGTGTGTGGGTTAGATTGAGTTAGTTTGGGTTAGATATGGCTTCTGAAGGTTAGTTAACACAAAATAGTTATTTCGCTAATGAATGCGGAAAGTGATACTTTTCCGAACGCGACTGCAAGTTGATCAAACGATAATAATGTCAAATTTGAACACGGAATTTATGAGATACCAAAAATACGCAATTTTATCCCGATCTAAACGTTTTTGTGACACATAGGGTTTTCCTGCTCTTAATGGTTAAACGAAAAATTAAATTATCCAACTGCTAGCCTAAAAATACATTGGTTATCATTATTTTTGGGACAAATAAAAAGGAACTGAAGCATAGAAATTTTATTTAAAAACATATAAATATGACAAATATCTGGTTAATAACTACATATATTCAGAAAGTAGCTTAACAGGTTAAGCGCCATGGCGGACACCGGTGTCCGACTCCTTGAGAGCTGTCTGGGCAAAGGCGGACACCGGTGTCCTCCTGACTTTATAATCTTCATCGATTCTGCTCGGCCAAGAGGACATGCTTTCATGCAGTTTAACATCGTATCGTGTCCGCCATGGCCCAGCATCAATAAACGCTGATATCAGGTTTTTTTGTAGTTACACTATCAAGTGAGATATTGTTTTTTATTAATTTAGATGTTTAAAAAACATAAACTGGTCAACATAAAGTTCGGTCCATTCAATTTTTAGCCTTATTTTCAAACTGCTGTAACCTTTTTAAAAATAAGGTTTTTTGAACGTGGTTTGCGGATTTTGAAAGCGCGTTTTTTTGGGATTAAGCTACATGCCATAAATTTTCAGTAGTATTGATATTATCATGATATACGGGGTCATCAATAAAGTAATGCAAAAAATCAAAAAGTTTGTGTGTGTGCCATTTCAGCAGTAATGTTTTTTAGACATTACAATATGCGTTGTTACCAAGGTAATATCAATATCTCTGGACGTTTTTGCCAGTTTTTGGATTAAAGCCCTTTGGCCTTAGATACACTACTAAACAACAAATTTTGGCAACAACATTTTAAAAATGCTATAACTGGAAAGCGAAATGACGGATTTTTACGAGCATTTCAGATTCGGAAAGCCTATTTCATGTAGATTTTTTTATGACTTAAGCACTTTACGGTGGGTTACAGTGTTCACATTATACGGGGCCAACAATAAACAAATACGTATCTAACACGGACATCTTAAGTAAAGGGTAAATGATTGGGCGCTATAGGAACATTATGTATTTGTTTTGTTTTCAAATTTTTCAATTTGAAGTTCAAGAAAGAAAGGAAAGAGCCCTTGTTTAAGGTTTATTGGATTTTTAAAAACAATAAATACACAGATTATCGTTTCTTAATTCCCAATTCTTATTTTTTATATGAATAAACATAACATACAACACAAGTAATAGGACTAATAAACAAATAATCTCCTAATAGTGTGTAGGTGTGGAGCCTACGTCTTACGGTTTGCGAGGATATCCTTAAGCCACTTGCTGCTTGAAAGCTTCGGCAGTTTTGGGTGATAGTTTTCTAGATACAACTCTTTAAAGGTCGCAAAGCAGGCTTAAATTTCGAGCTAACTTTGAGAGCCATTTCTGACTCAACGGCGACACCTACCGGAGATTTTCTTGCTCTTGCATCAGCGAAAAGCTACAACATTTCTCTTGCTCAAAGGTTCTATAACTTTTTCTCTAAATTGGGGTAAAAAGTTCTAACGATTGTAAAATTTGGCCTTTTTGAGTTAGTAGATACGTATTTGTTTATTGTTGGCCCCGTATTATGTGAAAACTGTAACCCTCCGTAAAGGGCTTAGGTCATAAAAAATCTACATGAAATAGGCTTTCCGAATCTGAAATGCTCGTAAAAATCCGTCATTTCGTTTTCCAGTTATAGCATTTTAAAAATGTTGTTGCCAAAATTTGTTGTTTAGTAGTGTATCTAAGGCCAAAGGGCTTTAATCCAAAAACTGGCAAAAACGTCCAGAGATATTGATATTACCTTAGTAACAACCCATATTGTAATATCTAAAAAAAATTACTGCTGAAATGGCACACACACAAACTTTTTGATTTTTTTCATTACTTTATTGATCACCCCGTATATCATGATAATATCAATACCACAGCTTACAAAACAATCAGCTAGTCGACTCTCCTGTCAAAGTGGAAATAAAAATCTGACGTGACCGACGCCATTTCGGGTTAAAACACAGGGCCGGGATAAGGAGTATTCAATTTTAAATAGACAGGATTGGAGTTTTGGTATTCTATCTTATTTTTTTTTTAGTTTTATCAATGATTGGATGCAATCAACGGTTTTAGTTAATTTTTATTTGAATATTTGTGTACCTACATTCTCGCTGTATTTGAAGTTAATATTTAATATAATTTAAGGTTTGAAGAGCTATGGATATGAGTTTTAAATTATGATAATTTTGTACATGGTGGCCCTTTTAAGAGGGGCTTATACCTTATCTCGAAAACTATGGGGGTTGTAAAAAAACTAAATACAAAAGTTGTTGCTAGTAAAATGATCTTTATTTTTTAGTATTTTTTTAATTGTCACTTTTTTATATACAGGGTGGTCAAACAAAGTTAAATTTTTTAATGAAACACCCTATATTTTATTACATTTTTGGAATCTACTTAAAATTCTAAGAATATTTGATGTAGAGATAGTACTTTCACAGCTATAAACAGTGGAAAATCGGTACTTTGGCTAATTTTCATATTGGTTGCAAGAAGACCATTAGAGATAAAGTAAAATTAATTTCACATTCCGACGTACCAGATTTGGTACCTACCCATCGTACCACTCGCCAGGTAGTACCGTCAGATAGCTCTTGAAAAGTTAAGATAGGAATGTGGAATTCATTTTACTCCATCTCTAATGGTATTCTTGATACCAGAGTGAAAAGTAACCAAAGTACCGATTTTCAACTGTTTATAGCTGTGAAAGTACTAACTCTAGAGGTATAACATAATACATCAAATATGCTTAGAATTTTAGATAGAATCCAAAAATTTAATAAAATATAGGGTGTTTCATTGAAAAAATATAACTTTGTTTGATATATAGTATAGTATATAAAAAGGGTCGATTAAAAAATATAAAAAAAATATTATTTTACTAGGAACAACTTTTGTATTTAATTCTTTTGCAACCCCCGTCGTTTTCGAGATAAGTTATAGGCCCCTCTTAAACGGGCCACAATAATTGGTTTTTTTCTACAGCCGTACGCAAAATAACTAATTAGTAATTTCAAATGAAATCGCAAAATCGACGAACGCCGCGGCATCCTTATTTTATGCTCTAAAGCGTACATGGAAAAGAAAATTTTCACTTTTCCCGTCGAGTGTGCTATGGATAGTGATGGCAACCAAAAGTATAAATAAATGACAGTAGTACATTTGTTACATGGATGCTCCTGCTCTAAATATGCCCGAATATAA
>MU189624.1:0-30353 GCA_016904865.1 Pissodes strobi | reverse complement strand
TACATTTGTTACATGGATGCTCCTGCTCTAAATATGCCCGAATATAACACGCGAAAAATGACAAGTCATTTGCAAATTTCAGAATAAGAGAGAAAAATGTGCATTTAATTAAAAAAAAATGCGGCTATAGAAAAAGTTCTGTGTATTTTTTGAGCGCGAAGTAAGATTGCCATTTTCGAAAGGTTAACGCGCTCCGCGGTAATATTCTTTCTCAGGCGGCAATCTGTTACTTTACTATCTAAAAACACAAATAACTACTAAAATAATTCATTTGTTTAAGGCAATTTTTAACATAATCTTCATTTTAGGATAAACAATATCATAGTATTACATTCAAAATTACTTACATTCCAGTAAAAACAGCTATGCTTACATTAATGAAATATAGGTATTTCTAGGCTACAAGAGTACATCATTTTAAGATGCTTGTCAAAAAAAAATTACCTAATGGCATCTTTGGGAAATCTAAAAAAAATGATTTTCTTCTTAGATTCATAACTTTTCGCACTGCAGTTTTTAGCGGCACAAACGTGTCCACCTCGGTCTATCCCTTTCTATTATATACAAGCACAGATATTATAAAATAAGCAGTTTGTTCAAGAACGTATGTAGATACACTGTTAATTACTGTCACTAGAAAATATATATGCCTAAACTGAAACTACGACACTGGCTAACACAAACAACTCATCTGGCACGCCCAAGAGCGACGAGCCAACACTGTCGAATTTGATAGATTTTAACCCAGAATGGCGGCCTGCGCGAGGAAATGCGCATATCGTTCAAATTTTAAGAGTTGGATAGCTGATTGTTTGGTAAGCTGTGTCAATACTACTGAATACTTTATCTTAATCCCAAAAAAACGTGCTTTCAAAATCCGCAAACCCCGTTCAAAAAACCTTATTTTTAAAAAAGTTACAGCAGTTTGAAAATAAGATTAAAAATTGAATGGACCGAACTTTATGTTGACCATCAGTTTAGTTTAATTACAGAGTAAAAACATGATTGAACGAGCCTAAAAGATAACCAATTTGCTTATTTATATATGGAAAAAAACTTGAACTTAAAATTGTCAAAGTATATAGATAGTTCTGCACAATTAGCGTTTTCTGTGAAATAAGTTAAAGCATTTAAGTCAGAACCTAGGTTCACTAAAATATCTTTGGCGCTAAACTGTTAATAACTATTTTCTTCAATTAAATATCTATGAAAAATATTTTTTCATTTCATTATAAATGCTACTACACTGAAAAAATCCCCTAAATACACTGGTATATCTAGAAATAGATAAACGTAAAAAAATAATAAAAACAAGCTTTTATTTGAATGCACTAAAAAGAAAAAAAAAGAAAAATTGAAGTAAATCAAACCTATTATTTTGTTACATTAAACATTTTTATGATATAAAAGCTTGGCGCCAGATTTACATGTTTAAATTTCTCGCAACAAGCTTTTATATCATATAAAAATGTTTAATGCAACAAAATAATGGGTTTGCTTTACTTCAAATTTTATTTTCTTCTTTTTAGTGCATTTAAATAAAAGCTTGTTTTATTTTTTTTTTACGTTTATTTATTTTTTAGTTTTTAGTATTATGGGATAGCGAAATCACAAATTTAGTAAATATTACATTTTTATTTATAAAACTTAGATTGGTAGTCTATAATAAGACCCATTTTAAATCCACCATTTTGAATTTTCAAAATCTGATAAAAAAAAATTATATTCCTTTTTCCCCATGTAGCAATTTTAAACGAAATCGAAAGGGAGTGGGGGGGGTGTAAGCAACACACGACATTTGAACTACGAACGCATACCAAATTTGAAGCCAATTGGATATGTAGAAGTCAGCTAAAATTGACTTGCAACATTTAACCCAACATCGGCCATGTTGAATACGTCATTTTGAATTTACAAAATCTGATTAAAAATTCATATTCCTTGTCCCCAAAAACTCACATATACCAATTTTAAACGAAATAGGACATACTATAAGTAGTGCTCCCTTCCCATACCCTTGGGGAGGTGTAAACTTAACAACATTATAGTATTATAGTATTGTATTGTCATCGGAACTATAAAAGTGTACCAAATTTCAAGTCAATCGGACATTTAATAATAATTATAACTTCATTTATTACCATCAAAATCATAATCAAATGACAAAGCAACGTCACACATGTAAAACAACATTTAAATTAAAATAATACAGTTTTAAAATAATAATTACATCTTAGGTTTGCGACAGTGAATGCAGAAACAGAAAAATAACAGGATATCTATATAGTAGAGTACAATTCATTTAAAATTGGAATGTTATATAACGAGGACTAAAGTATGATCATTTAAATCCCTGTATCTAAAGGAATAATAGCGTTTGGACTTCACAAACTGTGTTTCCACTTTCTTAAAGGTGTAACATCTTTAATTTCTGGTGGCAGGATATGGTAGGCACGAATGGCCATGTAGTGTGGACCCTTCTCATCCAAGGATGACCGGTGACGAGGTATACGGAGACTCTCCCGACCGTGAGTAGCAATCTCCAGTATACAGGTCACGGTTTCTGATGAAGAGGTCGGGATTTCTCTTTACCAGCATGACCAACGAGAGATAATAAAGTGAGGGAGCTGTCATTATATCCAGACCAAGGAAGAGATCCCGGTACAATATTCTAGGGTGCTTGCCCAGCATGCAGCGCACGATCCTCTTCTGTGCTCTAAAGAATTTGTAGGCATCCTTTGATGAGCCCCAAAAGCAAATTCCATAATTTATACGCAATTGCACGTAGGTAGTATACACGTAGACTTTCCAGAGATACGACAATTTTTATCCTCCTAATCAATGCACAGGCACTAGCCAGTCCCGAATTCAGGGTGTTGATGTGGTTCTCCCAACCCAGGCTTTGATCTATGGTCACCCCAAGAAAGCGCACCGATTCAGAGGTGGGCACGGATTTGCCTTCAAATCTAACAAGTAGGGATTCAAGATCATTTACATTCTTATTAAAAACGGGAAGATTGGTTTTATTGATATTTAATTTAAGTGAGTTTTGATTACACCACTGGAACATTGTGGCCATTGCGTTTGAGCTAGAACCAGATAGAGAGACAGAGGAATGACTTGCCAACAGAACAGACGTGTCATCCGCATATTGGCAAACCAAGCCCCCATTGAACCCTTGCAGTTCATTGACATAGACTCATATACAATGAATAGAAGTAGCCCCAGAATGGAGCCCTGTGGCACTCCCTGATTCAGTTTAACTGTTCCCGAGTAAAAGTTTTTCCCATTTTTCGTGATACAAACTGTCTGCGACCTTTCCCCTATTATTAGATTGGCACAAGTACCCCTGATGGCGTACTTGTTTAGGTTTTTAAATAAAATATTGTGATTAATGGTGTCGAAGGCCTTCGAGAGGTCAAACACAACCCCGCAACCTTACCCCTTCCATACAAACTCTCATAAATACATTTTAATGCATGGTAGATTGCTAGCTCGGTCGAGAGAGATGGCCTGAAACCAAATTGGTGGTCATTCAGAACATCATGTTGATTTAGGAAGTCGATCAATCTGACAGATTGACAAAACCCTCTCAAAGATCTTCGACACAGTGGGCAACAAAGAAATAGGGCGATAATTGCCACTAGCCTGTTTGTCCCCCTTCTTATACACAGGGATAAGCGTTGCTATTTTTAGTCTATCAGCAAAAAGTCCCGCAACCAGACCTTCATTGATTATATGCGCCAAAGGATCTTTGATCGATAAAGCAGCATACTTCAAGATGCATATAGGAATTTCACCTAGACCTGAGGAGAAATTGTTACGTAAATCCATTAAGATGTTGAATACTTCGTTTGCATCAACAGGATGCAGGAAAATTGTGGGCATTTGTTTAAAGTTAAATTGAGGATTTGGTGGTTGCGAGTTTAAAATTGGTAGTTTATATTGAGCACTAAAAATATTGGCACTATATTGAGAGTTTTCAATTAGTTTTCCTGATTCAGATTTTAGAGTAATGTTACTTTCACTTTTTCTGTTATTTGTTTCTGAGTTTCAGATATTCCAGAGGGCTTTACTTTTGTTTTTAGAGTTATATATTTTATTATCATTTAAGCTTTTTTTTTAAATCAGAAATGAATTTTTTATACTTAGATTTTTCTTGCTAGTAAATATTAAGATGGTACTTACTTTTAGTTAGTTGATATGTAACATATAGATCCTTTATATATTTAGAGTAATTTCTTATATCTCTAGTTATCCATTTTTCACCTGGGACAGCAACCCTATATATTTGAGTTGAGAAGGTGACATTGAAGTAATAAAATAGTATGTTAGCAAAAAAGTTATATTTTTCATTTAGCACCATAGCCGTAGTTCTAATTCAGCTTGCAAGATTTGATTACAGACAGACCCACAGGTGAAAGTAAATAAAAGCTTGTAAAAAAGATGAAATCTATAGTATTTTTAATTATGTTGGAACATGACTTTATTTAGCGCAGATCACTCAAATTATCTGTAATTGGTTTATTTAGATTTGCTAAACCGGTAAATTATTAAGGTATTTCTATAAAGCTATTGTATTAATAAACAATCAGACCTACTTAAAAATATATGTTTTATTTATTTTAAACATCGGAAGTACCCGGATTAGGTATATAATATAATTAAAGTAGATGAACATATTTACAGCAGTGCCTTCACTGGTTTGGAAACGTTACCAACTTAGTAAGTATACTTCGAATAATTGCGATACATCATTGATTTTGAGACTTTAGATGCTCTTAAAATCCGTAATAACAAATCCGGGGCCGTATTTAAAAAAACAAAGTTGATGTTGGCAGCTCAAAGACGAAACGTCAGTTTGAAAATCTGATAACACCATCTTGTAGAACAGAAAAAGTAGCAATGAGAAGGTGAAATTTATTTTGTTATATCTATTCAAATAAAGTCATAAAAAAATTAAAATGAAATCGCGAATATTCGGTTTTTTCCAAAAATCTTCGTAAGTATTCGGAATTTTTAAACTTTTATAATGGCATTTTGATCAGTATCAAATTGCACAACTTTGCCTCCATTTAACCGACCTCGTATCTCTTCTAGTTTCCGAGATCCCAATGATAAGGCTCGAATTTGGGACACCCTGTACAGACTCAAAATGAAGTGTTTTCATCTCCGCAACTCGTCAAATGTTGATCCCAAATTATTTAATTCAGACGTAGCGCACCCGAAAACCACCGGACTGCAATCTACTCGATTATTTTTTTTACCAGGTTTAAAAGGGAGTGTTTTCATCCCTACAAGTCTCAAAGCTTGATCTCTATTATTTTCATTATTTTATTCATATTCAGGGCGTAGTTATTTCCTATAGAGATTCAAAAAAGGGGTGTTTTCATCCCCGCGACTTTTAAAACAAATTTGTTATTATTTCACTCAGATTCAAAGGATTGGAGAACCCCCGGATTGCATTGTATCCTGTAAAGATTAATTTATAGTTCTTCAGGGATCGATCACTAATTTTTTTCATTATTTAATTCAGGTGTAGCGCACTGAAAAACCTCCGGAGTGCAATTTTCAACCATTTTCTGTAGATATTTGAAAAATGGCTGTTTCCATCTACTCAACTTTTTAGGGGTATATCTTATTTTTGATGTGTAAACATGTTACGCGGCGGTATGAGGGTATATCTCGGCAAATGGGACGAAAATGCGCGGTATTATATACAATTTTGCCATTTAAAATCGTTTTAAATGCATTTTAGACGATAAAAAAGCATATTTTAAATTAAACGAACCGTCAAAAGTATTATTTTTAATTATTATATTCGCAGTGGATTTGGATCCATAGCACATCTTATTTTTAATGGACAGTTGAATTTAAAATGAATTTTCGCTTCAAAATCCACGACACATTTGAATTTATTTATTTGAAATTAAACGAATTGTCAAAACTATTATTCAGATGCCCAGACTTTAAAACAATATTGAATCATGGCCCTCTTATAAAATTTGTAAAATTTGGTTATTGACTTTCCCAAATCAAAGAATGTCTGCCCAAGATGACTACGTAAATATGAGATAAGCTGTGTCCATATGTGGATGTTATTTCTGGTGGCATTAGATTTTCGGGTCGATTTTGTGCAGTGAATTAATCCACTCCGAAGTTGCCAGTAAGTATTATTAAAAAATCCTAACTAATATTAGGTTTATTCTAGCAGCGATTTAAAACGGTACAAGCTATCCGGAGACACTTATATCGCTGTGCGCAACTCCGGATGGCTTTATGCCGTTTGAAATCGCTGCTAGAACAAACCTATTATAAATGCGAATGTGTTTGTTTTTATTCTATGAACACGCTAAAATGTACAGGTAACGGCCATAGCACGTGGAAAATACCAGTTCTCGTCCGATCACTGAAGTTAAGCAAAGTACAACCGATGTCGTTATAGGATATGTTTACACATCAGTCTCGAGTACTAGCAGACGCGCTCCATATTTTTTTTCCATTATTTTATTCAGATATAGCGCACCTACACTCTCTTCCTTCCGAGCATAATTTCCTATTATTCCTCCTGTAGAGGTGTTTTCATCCCCTCACGTCTTCAAGGGTTGATTCTAGATTTTTTCGTTATTTTGTTCAAATTCAGGGTAACCGAAAACTCCCGAAGTGCAATTTTCAACAACCTAACAAAGTCTGCACGGGGTCCACTCCTTTTGTTGTGTCGATACGGATCTGTCTACCTAGCCAGCCCGCCACGAATGTACGAGTCCGCTCGACAAGACGCGAACCATAGCCAGCGCCAACTACATGAGAGATTTCGCCGCCAGCCGAGCTATACACCTGTTGCTACATAGGTAGACTTTACTACATCGGCTCAGACCTATTACCTACACGTTATTTTGTGATAAGAATATAAGAAATTTCCATATATAATATCACAAGAGAAGAAATTTTGTCGGCAAAATTTTCGAAAGGTATGAAAATTTGTTGCTTGGCAATTTCGCGAGTGATTTTGTCAAAAATGTCATGAGCGAAATTGCCGAAAAGCAACAAACTTGAATAGAACCTTGAGAATAATTTTGTTTACACAATTTTTTCTCGAGTGGTATTCGTCATGACTATTTCACGAGAAAAACTAGACAATGCACAAACAACAATTAACAAACAGAAGCTTTATTTATTTGTTAACAAAATTAAACGTACAATTATTATTTAATGACGTTTGTCAAACACACAATTAATAGTTATACCAGACACCTTTCTGATGGACCTGTCATAGTTTTGTCGCTAAAAAACCACTCAATTAACGGGCAGATAGTAGTTTTGTCAGTAGGAAACGAGCAGTTGCTATGACGTTTTACCAGTAAAAAAACACTCTAGTGAAATAGTCATATATTATATCACGAGAACTATGAATTTAATCGATTAAACTACGTTGTTGAATGCAAAATAATTTAATAAAAACCCGAGACCGCGAAGCGGTCGAGAATTTTTATTTATAAATTATTTTGCATGAAACTATTTGCCAAAAAGAAAAATCATGCGAGAAATATTGAATGTAGTTTAATCGATCGAATTCATAGTTTGAGTGGTATACCAGAGTATAACGTTAGTTTATTATACTCGGGTATAACAGTTATACTCTGGGTATACGGCTAGATCATTTCCTGAATTAGTAACCTTGGTTACATACTCCAAGGATGCGTTGACTAGGCCCGCTTATCAAATTCGACATGTAAATATTTCAAAATTTGAAATTTTCTGTCACCTTATACCAAAATAATGAAATACAAATTTTACAGAAAATCGGAGTTTTTAGCAATAAAAATCTATGTTAGATCATTTAAACCATTTATAAAATATTGTTTTTTCAAAAACCGTTAATGAAAATTGCAAGAATCAGCTACAATCGACAAAACGAAACCCAATATGGAGGACGCAGTTTAATCGCTGTTAAACAGGTCTAGTGCAATAATCACTTATCTAAACAAAATTTATTGAGAAAATCGGGCTGTCTGATTGGTCCATTTTACGATGAAGGAAATAATCAGTGTAAAACTTAATATAGCTCTTTGCTATAATAAATAACTAGATATTAACGTGAAATTCTCAAAATCTCTCACTTTTCATTACAGACACCTTTTTTGCATTGCCAGGGGTGTGTACAATATTTCAGCCTTTTTTATAATAGGAACTAGGAACTGGGCACGATACACCTACACACGGTATGTCAGCGCGCATGTTGTTCTCCGTCATTGTCCCGCCTGTGACGTCCCGTGCGTCGCAAAATTTAAATTAAATGTATGTATGCCAATCTTATGGATAGGATTATAAGAACTACGTTTATTTCTTATATATCATGCATATTTAATATGATTGATCATTTAGTGGGGTTTTAAATGTATGTATGCCAATCTTATGGATAGGATTATAAGGACTACGTTTATTTCTTATATATCATGCATATTTAATATGATTGATCATTTAGTGGGGTACATTTAATTGGATTTAAGAATATATAGATATATTAACTCAGTGACAAGTTAATGTAAGAGTAATAGAAATACTTAATATATCGTATACATACGTAATAAAAACTAAAAATGGGCATTTGAAAATAAAGCAGGTCATTATTAATTTTAAAATAATATATTTAGTACAGCAGCCAATACAAACACGGAACATGCAAAAATATATATTGAATGAAAAAACTAAAGGCATTAAAAATCACCCAGATATTAATGACATTTATTATCTGTTTCAATGGGAATTAAAAGAAACTAAAAACAGTTAATTAACATTATAATATATAATTTATTAAAAATACTTAATATTACTTTTCGGTCAAATTTTTTGTACATTTTCAAAGCTTATTTTACGATTAAGATCTCGAAGTCTAATGTATGTGCGGGTTCTTGACAAACAAAGGAGAACTTCGTAAAGAATTTTAATATTGCCATCTAGCCTGTTCATAGCTCTTCATAACTTTTTAAATAAGAATTTTCCACTTGCCAAACATTCTCCATGCATACTGTTAAATTCGGACTCCATTAATTTAGTAACTTGTATCAAATCTTCATTTGGATACAACAGATTTCCCCTTGAAATAACAGTAAGCCAATTTTGTGACGACTTTTCCTGTTTCTAAGTTATATTTTCCCCTAAATTTGTGAGCAACATATCCGGCTATATATATTGATGCTTCCTCGTGAATTCTTGTTGTTAATTCAAAACTTACTAATAATTCAAAACCATCAACCATACGGCCCCCACCGTATGGTCTAAGGTAGCCCCCCATGGGGCGCACCTACCATAAAAATATCTACTCCGTACCTCTTCCCGTTCTCCCGAAATTAATTATTTAAATTATCCTTCTCCCCCCTTTCCTGGCCAAACGGCCCTCCCGCCGGCGCCGTTTGGCCAGGAGTCCCGTTTTCGCCCAGGATCTTCTTTTTACCCCGGCTACATCCCCCGAAAATTTCAGATCTCTACCTATACGGGAACGGTTTTCCCCCAAAATCACCCCTTAAATTAGAGCCCCCCCCCGCGTGGGGTTACATATCCGAGCGTGACGACTCGGTCTCATTCAACCCCCACAAAAAAAAAACGCAAAACGCGCCTAAAGAAGTTTTCACTTCAATAAACTCTACTATTCAAGAATGGAACTATAAGATAGAAACAAGAATAATTTAGCAAAATTAAAAATAAAATATTTAACTTCATTTACCAAACTAAATATCTACTTACGAGTATATTACTTATTGTATTTTTACAGAATATATATATTAATGAGAGTAGCGTCGCAGTTACTATTTTTTAAATTAACTTTTTCCGTTCGACGGCTAGCAGCTATCCATCATTTTGCCAGGTCTTCGTGTGTCGGGAATCGAAAGTATCTTATATCAGTCCCTTTCGTAACTCGTGTATAGTTTTTGCATCCCGCAATTGTACAATTCACCATATTTTATATCACTTATTTTGTGCTTTTAACACTTCAAAAGAATAAAACGTAATATTCGCTGGCCCATATACGATACACCTACGTGTTACGTGTATGGAATTCCAAATTCCAATGCTTAGATGTCTTCTAGCGTGGATTCGTGCGACGCGCGTGACGTCATGCGCAGGCCGTTCGTAATTTCGTCCAAGCTCCTGACATACCGTGTGTAGGTGTATCGTGTGTATCGTGGAACTGGGTAAAATTTGAAATGCAATATATGATCAAAAATAAATTATCAGAAGTTATCTTACTTTTTAAGTACCTAATAAGTTATTATTACTTTTTAAACTCAAATTTACCTACAATTCAGTGGATATGGGAACAGCATATCGAATTGAGGGTGTTCGTAGCATCGTAGCGCCATCTATATTGTTTCCAGTGAACGAGATGCCGGCGAAAGAATCGAATGAGGCTCGCGGCAGCCAACAGCCTCATTATTCGGCTCGTTTTAAACACATTTGAGGCGCCGTCTGTTGCGTAGCTATATTGTTTATGCTATGGTTTTCCCAAGAATAATAAACTAGGAATGTTTTCCAGGTAAACACGTTAAAAGGCAAGGCAAGGAGCTACAGGTAAAATAATTCAGTTAAAGAGAAAGTTGCACTTCATTTATTTATACATTTTTTTCTATTTTCCAAAAAGAACTGAAGTTCCTCGATGCTTCAATACTCTTTTGCGTGGAAACCATACGACGTACAAAAAATGTTGAGAGATATACATTTTTTACTACTGACCACTTTTTGCGTAAATAGCTTGCGTTGCAAGCTATAATCTGAAAATCACTAAAACTCATTATTTCTTATGGTTTTTTATTGATTCCTCATATTTGCCGCGAAAATTTTTGTCGGACAACTTCAGCTTCATGTTCAGCACGTCAAAAAATGTAGTAAGTAGTAAACCACTAAAAACAATTACACTAGAACTTTCCACTTCGAACCCTCCTTGTGTACCATTTGACTGAACTACTAGCCGAATACGAAAATCCGCAGAGGTTGACCGCTAATGAAAATGACACCAAAAGCACTCTTGAGATTCTTAAGAACACTAATAATATCACACTGGTACTGAAAAGTACGTATTTTCCGTCTAGTGTTAGTAATTTTACCTAAAAGACAATTAGTTTAACTGGTAAAGTTGCCAATATATGGATATATCGAACCTAACCAAATTCGAACTGCGATAAAATGGTGGTGACTATCAAATAAATAAAAATATATATATCATGACTTAGGCGGAAGGTTTATTGCGTTTTATATTATTTTTCGATGTTGTTTTTGGCTTTATCAACTGTGCGTGTGGATCTGACGTGTGATATCCATTTTTTTTCGACATCGTAAGAGACTTTGAATAAAATCTTGTAGGATCAACTTTTTCTTTTGAACTTGAATGTTTTGATTCGGAATTTCTAAAAAGGAGATAAAATTCCAAGCATTAATTTGGATCAGACAACCGCTTTGGATATACCAATAAAATTATATGAAATAACCCAAACAGAAATATCTCTATTGCTATATTTTTTATTGTCGTTTTGGATCCCCCAAATTTAGGATTCTAGAAACGATCGGCCCCTGCCTTGCAAAGGCTTGGCATAATCAATGTTCGTCATGAATCATAAAAAATACAATATTAACATGAAAATCTAAATAAAAATTAGGAATAACTTAAGAATATATAACATTAAACAATTACCTGGATGATTTAAGAATAATTTCTACACTCCTCTTAATACTGCTTTTTCTCGACACCCCTCCGCTCTTATTCGAATCGGATGACTTGACACGGCTATTCTCTACATATCGTGATATTTTATAATCAACCAAGGGCAAAGACGCGTGTTTTCCCGTGCTATTTGATCGGCATGGAGTGTAATATGGTATTTCAATGGATGGCGTGCTTCCTTTGCTGTCGCTATTTGCACTGCCGTGATGACTACGTCGTCTGGTATCGTCTGAACAGTGTTCTCGTTTGATTATTTTTTGCTTCACCTAAAAGTAGAAATATAAATACATTGTGGGCAGTAAGTTAATCAAACATTTTCAAAATATTGTTAGTTATGTATTTCTCCAAAGATCCACAAGACGTAAAGCGTATGAATTAAGGGCGCAAAATTTAATTTCTCGATCCCAAAAGCTATAGAATGACATTTTAGAAAAACACATAGAAAAAATATCAAAACAAGTTCAAAAAGAATATGAATATCTTCTCTTTCAGAAAGAATACATATATCCTAAATGTTAAGTCAGTAAATGTGATACTTGTGTTAAAATTCAATTACTATCATTATTAAGAAGAATATCGATTCACTATCATTTCCTCTTACATACAGGATAGGTGTTACAAGAGGACAAATGGTCCAAAAAGTGTTGAGTAGCTAACTCATGTTTTGGAATCAAGCCCTGCATGGTCCAAAATAACACTGTACAAAATATTGCTCAAAATGCCATTATACAAGGCGTGTTCTAATTAAATGTCTGAAAATTTTCTTAAATAAAGTACCTTTATTTGAACAGATAGCGACAAATTTAATTTGGAAAAGTTGTTTAGTACTAATTCTTATGCACTAATCTCATGTAGCACGAACAACAGATCAGAGATGGACGAAAAAACTTTCGAATGGAGGCCATGGTCAGAGTACAAATAATATCGAGTAGATTCACTCAGCAAAAATCGTTTGATGTTTTTGGATCAAACGCAAAAGCCGCAGCACGGTAAAAATTAGTTTTTACTCTACCTGCAGCAGCGAGCAGTCTGTGACGGGAGAATCAAAAAGTATTAGCTGATGCAAAATTATTTCCTCGGTTTGATATTTCAAAGAGCGATTAAGGTCATTTTTAATACGTGATTCAAATGAATAAAACTATGTAACAAAGTTATACAAAATAGTAACGTATACTAAATTCAAAAACATTATAAATAAAGGTAATACTAATTAAAATAATTTATTTGGCAGTTTGTAACTTGATTTATTTATTTAAAACATGTATAAAGAAGAAGGTTCAAAATATCTGACAAATATTGTGGGAATTTAAATATAAAAAAGGACATATTAAGCTAGTAAACTACATTTATAGCTTCTTAAAGGTCTTAACACTGCATTACTCGCGCTACGAGTATTTCTCTCACATTTTCTGCGGAATCGTCAGTTTTCGGAGATGGCTTTGCGAGCGGAGCTGTCCTCCACTCTAGCTGACTTATTTGGCGTCTTCTTTAACATGGCCAATTAATCGGGTGCGTTTCTCAAGTGATTGGCTGCATTTGTGACAATATCTCTCATCGCGCTACGTCTGCGGTAGTACTTTTAACATTGAAAATGTTTGATTTCCTGTTATGGGGCATCAAATTGAGAAAAAGTGCATGCCTCATTTGCCACACATGACGTCATATGCGTGAGAGATCATGTTAGTTTGGGTCAGGGTGTATGCGGACGGAATATGTTCAAATGCAGGGCCGGATTTACCACTAGGCACACTAGGCAATTGCCTAGGGGCGCCAAACCCCAAAGGGGCGCCGGCGTTAGCCAGCGTTTTGGATTTTTAATTAATTGATACCTGGGAAACCCGGAAAACAAAAAAAAGAACTTTACCTTAATTTAATATAATTTTTTTTTTCGATAATAATTAAATAATAATTTCTTATTTTATTTGTATAAAGTATAATCTGATTGCAATTATTTGCTAAAAACAAAGATAATACGTCAAACTCAATACGTCAAAATAGCGCATAAAATGTTCACATGTTCGCGTTCGCGTACAGATTTGCCTAACGCCTCAGTCTAATATAGCAATCCTTATTAGTTAACAAATCTTGTGAAGCGATATCAACTATATCCAAATATAGCTCTGAAAAACCGGTAATAGAAGCTGAGGCCACGGGGTTACTTAAGGATTTTAATTTATTAGAGATGGAAATTTTAACTGCATCTTGATCCGACGTGTTGGTAAAAAATAGTCAAGCCAGCAAGTCACTCCAAAGTGTCAATACAGATTTATCTACCGCTATAAAAATCTATAAGTCATCATTAGATCTATTAGAGATAACTATAATTTTTATGAAGAGCGGGGAAAGAAGAAAATTACAAAAAAGACCAAGACAGAAAAAACAAGAACAACACAATTCGATGAAGGCGATGGCGTAGATGTCACATTTGATGGAAAAAGTGATCTTAGGATTAACGTTTATAATAACATTCTGGTCTCCTTGAATCAAGAACTTAAGTGTCGAGTCAAAGTATATAGCAAAAAAGAAAACAATTTTGGGTTTTAGAGTAATATAAAAACTATGGATGATGCGGAGATCCGCGCTAATTCAAAGTTATTGCAAAATTTATATTCCCATGATTTAGATGAATCATTCAGTGGGGAGATCCTACAATTTAAATATTTTATTAAAGAGTTTGACGATATCAGCAATATAGAATATCTATAGACTCTGGCAATATCAAGCACTATCTTAAATTTATTAGACACTAAAACTTGGTAACTCTGTTTTCAAATATCGAGATAGTGTCAAGAATTTTGTTTAACACTAGAACACTACCAGTTAAAGACATATCAGGAGTAAGATCATTATCGACACTAAATCAAACAAAAACGTACTCACGGAACTCGGTTGACCAAGAAATTGTAACCAACTTGGCGGTTCTTTCTATTAACAGTGACATTACTAATAAAGTTGATTTCCAAGAAATAATATGGGAGTTTGCCAAAAAAAAAGAGTCGAAAAGAATATAAAATATTTCTTGTTCAAGTTTTTTTTTAATGAACTTTTATTTGTATTAAGAGTATTATTATTGGTGTATTTATAACGCAGTAGTACTCAGTACACCTATTTTCATGTTACGTTAGCAAGCAATGTTTTTAATGAAAATTATGTGCAATTTTTTTGCCTTACGATAATACCTTAACCTTATTTCCTTTCTTTATACCGATAAGAAAATTGTTGGGAGGCGCTTGGAAAAAAGTGCCTAGGGGCGCTTTTATTGTAAATCCGGCACTGTTCAAATGACAAAGATAAATTAAAACTAACTGAAACGAAGCGAAAGTTGATTGAACTACTAACCAAAAGCACCAAAAAGGATTAAAATGTATCGGAACAGATTAAAAAAATTAAAGAAAGTTAAAAGTAACTCAAATTAACCGAACTTTTACGGCTAACCAAAAGTAACCATATACATTAAGTTGATTGAACAACTAAACATAAACACCAAAAAGAGCGCTAAACCGGATTAAAAATATTAAAGTAACTTAAAATTAACTTAAATGAATCGAATTTTGGCGACTAACCAAAACTAACCGAAAACATTTGATTATAACGTATTAGAGTCGGTTCAAGTGGCTAAAATAAATTAAAACTAACTGAAATTAAGTGAAAATTTATTGGGCGACTTACCAAAATGAAACAAAAGCACCAAAAAGGACTACGGCGTATCGGAATAGTTTAAAAGTATCTCAAATTAACCGAATTTTGGCAACTAACCAAAATTAACCAGAAACATTAAAATTGTTTTTAACGTACCGGCACAGGTTCAAATAACTAAAATAAACTAATAGAAATTAACCGAAAGTTGATTGAACGACTAACTAAAATTAATCAAAAGTAACAAAATATAATTATAAAAAAATAAAAAAGGTGCGGATATGAAGACCTAAAAAATCACCCTTTACTTGTAGATAGGAAATTCTATTAATATATAATTAGCCATGACGTTGCTGTCATATTTCTAACCTGTTCCGAATTGTTTTAGCCCGTTTTGGTTACTTTTAGTTAGTTTTGGTTAGCCGTTCAATTAACTTTCGGTTAGTCTCAGTTAGATCAATCTTATTTTAGTAATCTGAACCGACTCCGATACGTTATAATCAAATTTAGTGTTTTTGGTTACTTTTGGTTAGTCGCCAAAGTTCGGCTCGTTTTAGTTAGTTTTAACTTATTTTAGTTTTTGTAACGATACGTTTTAGTGCTTTTGGTTACCTTTGATTAGTACTGGTTAGTCATTCAATTAGCTTTCTGTTGGTTTTTATTTATTTTAGAATTTGAACCGGTTCCAATACGTTACGAGTATAACTAATTTTAGAGTATTTGGTTAATTTTAGTTAATCGCCGAAATTCAGCTAATTTAAGTGAGTCTCAACTTACTTTAATATTTAAAATCTGTTTTGATTTATGTTTCCGCCTTTTTGGTGCTTTTGATTACTCTTGGTTAGTTTTGTTTAGTCGATCAATCAACTTTCGGTTAATGTCAGATAGTTTCACTTTATTTTAGTTATTTGAACCGGTTCCGATACGTTATTACCAATTTTACTGTTTTTGGTTAGTTTAAGTTAGTCGCCAAAATTCGGTTAATTTGGGTTAATTTTATCTTACTCCAATATTTTTAATCTACTACGATACGTTTTAGCCGATTTCGGTGCTTTTAGATACTTTTAGTTAGTCATTCAATCAGCTTTCAGTTACTTTCAATTTATTATATTCATTCAAACCGGTTCCGATACATTGTAAGCAATTTAAATGTGTTTGGTTAAATTATATCAATCGCCAAAATTCGGTTAATTTGGGTTAGTTTCAACTAACTTTAATATATTTAATCTGTTCCGATAGGTTTAAGCCCTTAGTGCTTTTGGTTACTTTGGCTAGTTTTGATTAGTTGGGCAATCAATATTCTGTTAATTACAGTTAGTTTCAATTTAGTTTAGTCATTTGAACCGGTTCCGATACTTTATAACCAATTTTAATGTTTTTGGTTAGCCGCCAACATTCGGTTACTTTGGGTTAGTTTCAATCTGATCCCATACGTTTTAGTTCTTTTTGGTGATTTTAGTTACTTTTGGTTAGTTCTGGTTAGTTTTTCAATCTACTTTCGGTTAGTTTCAGTTAGTTCCAATGTATTATAGTCATTTGAATCGGTTCCGATACGTTATAATCAAATTATATGTTTTGGTTAGCTTTAACTTAAGTGCTTTAATTTTTGTAACCTGTACGGGTACGTTTTAGCCCGTTTTGGTTAATTTTGGCGAGTTTTGATTAGTCATTCAATCAACTCTCGGTTAGATTTAGTTAGTTCAAATTTATTTTAGTCATTTTAATCGATTCCGATACCTTATAATCAAGTTTAAGTTTAAGTGAGTAAACTAGCATGATCTCCCACGCATATGATGTCATGTGCACTTTTCCACGATTTGAGGGCCTATACTAGGATAATAGAATATTAAGTAATAGAATTATTAAAATACAAACGGTTTTTTGCTCACGCTAGTGGTGACGGACATTTTATTTTTGTCGTACTTGTTTTCTTTTCTCACTATTGTCTTTATCCAAATTTAGGTAAATAACAGAATTTTAATAAAGACACATTACGTGTAATTGAAAAACTGCATGCATATCTAATATCTAAACAGAGAACTTTCTTTATAAATCTTACCTGATAGGGTCTTTGGGACATTTAAAAAATGAAAATCCTTCACCCACTTTTGTAATACAATTATCCGCACAGCAATATCTCCTCATTGTAGCGATCTTAATAATTATTTAATTCAACGCGACCCAACAGTACACAATATCTAGGCGTTTGCACATTGACCGTAGATTCTCCCTCGTAGCGGAGCCATCGATGGCCACGAACCAGATTAATCAGGATTCGCTTCGAAGCTAGAAACTGTCGGCGAAATTGGAAATTTGTCTCGAGTGAACCTACCGTATATATTTATTTATACCGTGCCATGGTCAGACAAACGAAATCCCGGAAGACCACCCACCAGATGGCAGTGGCGACGCTACGACACAAAGGGTGGCTTAAAGGGCGGCTACTAGCAAATAAGTATTGACGAACAACATAAGGAAAAGACTGCCTTTTCTACCGGAAGTGGGTTATATCAGTTTAAAGTTATGTCCTTCGGACTATGCAATGCCCCCGCTTCTTTTGAGCGTCTTATGGAAGTTGTTCAACGAGGCCTCACTTGGAAGACATGCCTGGTCTATCTTGACGATATAATGATAATGGGAAAAACTTTTGAAGAGCACCTACAAAACCTGAAAGAAGCTTTTATTAAAACCAAGAATGCTCAGCTCTTACTGAATGCAAAGAAATGTTTTCTTTTCCAACAAAAAGTTGAATTTCTCGGGCATGTCGTGTCATCAGAGGGAATCCAAGCCAATCAACGAAAAATTGCAGTAATCAAAGACTGGCCTCGTCTTCGCGACAAACACGAACTGTGGAGCTTCCTTGGATTATGTACTTTTTATAGAAGATTTGTCGAAGGATTCGCAAATATAGCTGCACCTCTAAATAGGCTCACTGAAGAACGAGCAAATTAGAACTGGGATCATAACTGTGATTCTGCATTCCGGAAATTAAAAGCGGCTCTATGTTCTAGTCCAATATTGGGATATTCGAAACAAAAGGGTAAATTTGTATTGGACGCAGACGCAAGCAATACCGGCATCGGAGCAGTTTTATCGCAAATACAAAGAGGAGAAGGACCCGAAACAAGATCAAGGAGGAAAATTAAACAGTATAAGGTGGGCGTACCGTTTGAACGTATTGCCACTGACGTAGCTGACCCTTTTCAAGAAACAAATAATGGTAACAAGTGCATTTTAGTGGCAATTTACTACTTCAGTAAATGGTTTGAAGTATGTGAGATCCCCAATCAAGAAGCTGTTACCATAGCAAAGATTCGGTTGAGAGGTTTAACAAGACCATTGTAGGACATTTGTCAAAGGTCGTAGATGAACATCAGAAGGATTGGGACCAACACATACCACTATTTTTGATGGCATACAGATCAACAGTCCATGGCATGACAGGACTAACACCAGCCATGGTTTTATTTGGTAGAGAACTCCGTTTACCCTGTGACCTATTTATTATTCGGATCGCCAGATAACCAGGATATGGAAATTCAAGACTACGCGAACTTCCTAAAGAAAAAGTTACTATACATCCATGAATTAGTCAGGGAAAACACGGAGAAAGCCAGTGACCGAATGAAGACACGATATGACCTCAAAGTAATTCTATGGGATTTCAGATGAACTATAAGTAATCCGCAGAGGAAGACAGGAAGATCTCCCAAGCTAACGCCAGTCATCAAAAGAATTAATGACGTAGTATTTAGAATTCAACGTAGCCCCAGAAGCCAACCGAAAGTTGCTCACCTCGACAGGCTGAAAGCATATCACGGATATGAAGTAGCTGATCGGGACGATCAGGTTTAAGAGGGAGGCAATGTCACGGCTAGCAACCATCCGAACTAGCATTGTCGCGTCTATATGTGAGTCATCGCCGGCCGCGAAGATTCTGAACTGTGGAATTCTCTGTTTTGGTCGAGAATCATATGGCCTCGCCTCCGGAGTATTCGTGATAGACTTTGGATTGTATTTAAATAGCAGGCGGAAAGCGTGTTAACACGTTGACTGCCATGTGTACCCAACGTGGTGTCACGCTAAATTATTAATACTAGCCGCGTGACACCACATTGGAGTCTCATGTGGTTTGCTCATTATTAGCCGAGTGTACCAACGTATGCGACACAAGCCTGTGTTTTTCTTATGGAGACGATATATAATGGCTGGTATTAATAGGTTATGTATTTGGCCAATGCATTTCGACCTATGTGTGGGTACACACGGCTGCAAAGGCCAAATGACAAAAGAAGTATAAAGTATGAACTTATGTTTTTATTTTATATTAGCAAAACATAATTAGAAACGATACTAATGAGCCCTAAGGGCTTAATAATAAACACATTTACTTAGTAACAAAAGGTAGGACCTCCTTTTATCTTCCCACTTCTGTACTACTATGCCCAAAGGACACTCAGCAGCGACAGTCTCTCCTTTTTTATTATTTTTTTAGTCACTTGTTTTGGGTTTAGCGTACGATTCGATCGTAGGGTACCTACTAAATGTTTTTTTTTATCGAGTGAGGTTTTGCTAATGTTACACTACCTATAATATTCGTCCGTATAAATAGTATGACCTTAATTCAAGAGAGCCAGAGTGAGCTCAATAATTTGCGAAGCTGACTTGCCTTCTACTTTATTCTGACCACAGTATACTGAAATATTATATGCATATACCAGAACCACAGCAGGGGTAATATAATAAAATTATTCTCGCTTTATCTCTCACATCGGCTGTGACCACGGTATGAGTCACGCGGCTGTTACGACAAAATGTACACGTTCAGGCCACGTGTACCCATTTGGTGACTCACCCACATAAACATGTTCTAACTCGATTTTAGAAAAACTAAAGACAACAAACGTTAGAAGAACATATTTTCATCTGTTTTCAATCAAAAAACTGTTCTGGCCGGTAGCATCATTTTTTTTTTAACATTATGGCAGTCAACGTGTTAGGTGTTGAATTGTAAAGAGCTACTTTATTTGCAGATGATACCAGGGTATTAATACATAACAAAGACTTAAATATTCTAAAACTACTGATATGATAAATGAATTATATGAATGGTTCGCGGCAAACAAACTAGTAGTTCTCAATATAGATAAGGTGTTTAGTTTGTTATTTCAACCCAACAAAAAATAGGGGAACGTACTGCTCCAACCAAAATAGGCGAATCAAGTCCCGGGAGTCCCTTAAGCTTCAAAGAGTTTGCATTGATCAGCGCATGGATTGGAGGAGTCACATTCTTCATCTAAATAAAAAAACTTAGTAGTTCTATATATGCTATAACAATAGCAAAAAAAACATTGGCCAGTATGGAATCGAATTTTGGGGCGTCTCTGTTGAGGCAAATAGCGTATTCATATTGCAAAAATTGACCATGACAAAAATGTGTACATACATAGAACTACTTTGCTTGTGTTTAAGAAAAGAGGACATCTTAACATCTACCCATACATTCACCGACAAAATGCGAAAAACAGTAAAGCTTTTGTTCCTCTCTGTGTGAATTTGGTGGTCAATAGAAAATGCCCCTGCTACACGGGAATCAAAACCATCTTCCAACGGACATAAATTAAATTGATAAGTTTTACTTGTATCTTTTAATATTGTAAAATGTACCGATTTTTATGTTTTATTACTTTTAATCTTACAACTGTTTATTATATATTATTATAATAGTATTAACTACAGTTGCCTAAGTTTTCTTACAGCTGTAAAATTGTTTAGAAAATAAATTGTTTATCTATCTATCAATCGATCTTCAAACGGTCATTACTGAACAGATTTGTGTGTAAAGCTCAGAAAACCCTGTATGAAGGCTTTGTACTCACCGCTGTGACATCACCAATACTTCGTTTTCCGTACTCGGGCGTTTTATGAGATGAATTGCTTCTGGTTTGATGATAACTTTGTCCTTCCATAGTAGGTTCAAATTTGTGTCTGGAAAGTAGAAAAATATATGGGTTTGCATTTTTTTTTTTTTATGGCAGTGGCACACACACTAAAGGTAGATCCTATGGCGCTCGACGAGCGGTGTGTGTGCGAAGATGTTGATTGACACGGTTCTTGAATATTTGTAGGTTGTAATTAGTGGGAAACAGATGTCCTGGAAGTGAGTTCCACAGTGATGCAGTGCGCCAGACAAAGGAGTTCTGGTAAAGCGATGTTCTAGGTGTTTCTAGTTGTACGACGAACTGGTGCGCTCCTGCCGTCTGTCGGGACTGCCTGACAGGAGTTGCCAGGGGCGGGATTATGTGGGCCAAATCCTGGGAACATCTGCCGTGAAAGTATCTGTAAAACAGAGACATCTCGGCCACATGTCTGCGATGTTCCAGACTATCCAGATTCCGGGTCAACTCCGGATCGCCGACGAGACGCACAGCCCTCTTCTGAATGGAATCCAGCAGCTTTAGGGTATGCTTTGGTGCGGCACCCCAGATATGTGAGCAATATTCTAAGCACGGTCTTATTTGCGCTTTGTACAGCAAGAGCAACTGCTGCGGTGTATAGAGTTTCTTGTTGCGAAATAGCGCACCAAGCTTCTGGGAGGCTGATTTTGCGATGTTAGCAACATGGTCATGCCATGACATATTGCTGTTGACCGAGACACCCAGCAGCCCGATTGACGAGGATGAAGGAATGGTCGATCCTGCCATAATGATGTCAGGGCCCGCTGTATTGGCCCTCTTAGTAAACGTTGCTGCTTGGGTCTTTGCTGCATTGAACTGGACCAAATTTCGGTCGCCCCAAGTTTGAACTTTCTCCAGATCTTGATTAATTGCTGTAATCTGCTCCTGTCTGCGGTGATGAGTCTCAGTCGCTGGTAAGGGTTTTTCTGATCTAAAGTGGGAGACAAGGGTACTGTCATCTGCAAAACTGTAAACAGGATTATTCGTTTCGATCAGCAGGTCATTAATATAGATGAGGAACAGAGTTGGTGAAAGTATTGCGCCCTGAGGCACGCCCGCGTTGATGGGGGAATGTGTCCGAGATGTGTCCATCGACTGCAACATGTAGGGATCGGTTCTTAAGGAAACTGGCCAGCCAGCTGCAGAGAGAGGCGGGCAGTCCCAAGGACGGCAGTTTGTTGAGCAGTCCGTCATGCCAAACTCTGTCGAATGCCTTTGAAATATCCAACGCAATCGCTCGAGACTCTCCGTAGTTTTCAATTGCCCTACTCCATATATGAGTGACATAGGCCAATATATCTCCTGTCGATCTCTCTTTGCGAAAGCCGTATTGATTATCGCTGATTATTCTGTTGCTCTCGAGGTACTTGAGTAATTGCTGGTTGACTACACGTTCCATGACTTTGGAGATTATTGGAAGCAAGGCAATCGGGCGATAGTTTGAGGGCGTGGTTTTCGTGCCTTTTTTTGGAACAGGTTGCACTCGAGCGACTTTCCAAGAGGATGGGTAAATCCCTTTTCTGTAAGAAAGAGAAAAAAGCCTGGAAAAAACAGGTGTTAGTTCGTTGGCGCGTTTAGCACGATGGCAGGTATTCCGTCCGGTCCTGATGCCTTTTGCGTATCTAGTTCTTTAAGGATTTTGCGAATATCACGATGAGAAAACTTGACTTCTGCCATGGTGGTGTTGATGTTCGGTATAGTGGGGAGAGTCTTGCTTTGGGGCACGTCTAAGGTAGAGTGCGACGAAAACATTTTGGCGAGCATGTTTGCTTTTTCCTTGGCTGTAGTCGCCGTGATGCCACGTTCGTCCGTCAAAGGTGGGAGAGACGTTTTTGTAAAGTTGTTACTTACTGCCCTTGCTACCGACCAGAAATTCCTGGAGCCACTGGGGCATTGCAAAAGTTTATTCCTGATCCTTTGATTGTGTTTGTCCTTAGTTTCGTCGATCACACGCTTGCACTCGTTTCTCGCCTCGATAAAATAATTGCGATTTTCAACGGTCTGATTTTGCTGCCAGTACTTATAGGCTTGCTGTTTCCTTCCTACAGCTCTTTTGCATCTTTTGTCGAACCAGGGCTTTCCTTTTGATGGGAACTTGATGGAATTTGGGATGTATGCTTCCATTCCTGATGAGATTACTTGCATGATCTCTTCGCAGCAGTCTGACGGGTCGTCAGT
Source organism: Pissodes strobi (assembly GCA_016904865.1). Classification (NCBI taxonomy): domain Eukaryota; kingdom Metazoa; phylum Arthropoda; class Insecta; order Coleoptera; family Curculionidae; genus Pissodes; species Pissodes strobi. Next base: position 6,866 of record MU189624.1, on the reverse strand, counting down.
GGCAAAGCAGACGTCGAGCCAAGGAAAATCTAGGTAAAACTGCCTCAGATCGTCCAAGTTTGCAGAATTGTAATGCCAGATTTTGCGAGGCAATGGTGGATCCTTCTGTATGAGTGGCAATTCACAAACCGTTGTAATAAGTTTGTGGTCGGAGGTACCTAATGGCGGACCAACTGTAACCTTGTACTGGTCAGGATTGGTGGTCAGAAAAAGATCCAGGAGGGCGGCGAATTCGCCCCTCTCTGAGATTCGAGTTGGTTCGTCTACAAGTTGAGTAAGCCCGCAGCTGATGGCAAATGCTTCAGCCTCTCTACCTTCGTTGTCGGTCTTGTTGTGATGTTTGAGCCAGTTGGTGTTGTGGGCATTGAAGTCTCCCAGAACGATTATTTCTGAACTGGGGTGATCGACCTGTATTGAGTCAAAGGTGGTAGCTAGTGTTGAGAAAAAGCTTTGGTAGGCTCTATCGCTCGGAGGGCGATAGAGACAACATATAAACTTGGTTAATCCCTTGGCGGTGAACTTGAGCCACATGACGTCAAGGTTGTTCGGTTCTAGTGTTTCCTCGCGGTGACATGAAAGGTCGCTTCGGACGAAAAGGCATATTCCGAACTTATATCTAAATCGGGTATGTAAGTCGTAACCAGGATAGAGGTAGTTCACTGTTGTTGTTGTAGAACATACTTGTGTTTCTGTAAGGGCTAATATGTGTGGTCTATTTGCTTGTAGATGTTGGTGTACCGAATTTATGTTTGTATTTAGGCCTCTTATGTTGCAGAAATCTATTCTAAATTGGATTACCACATTACGTGATAAAAATCAATTTTTTTTTAATGGCCAAATATTATTCTCAACTAATCATGCTTTCCTTCCTAAAACGGTATACTTCTAGTTCGATTTACTAGAAGACGCCGCGCCGTAGACTCAGATTCAACTCAAATTTTGGACAAGGACGAAAATCTTTCAGTGTAGCAGATCACGTTCTCACTACGTACTTCCTGTTCCTCTATGGAAGGTCAATTTCCCAATCGGTCCGTAGAGAGAAGAGGTTGTGGTTGTAGCTCACCGGATTTAATCACAGTCAGCTTTATAAAACTAAACCGAATTCTGTAGAATTAGGAGCAAAAATTATTGAAAAATATGAGGTGATCATTCCTGAAATATTTTTTGCATCAGATAAGCTTACGTGTTGTCGCTAAGGGATGCTACATTAGAAATAAACTTATTTGAAAATTGCTTTACCTTATGTCATCGAAGTAAGGATTTTTCAAAAGCCTTCGAACGTTCACTCGTTTATCTGGATCATACTCAGTCATAAGTTCCAAAATACTTCTTGTCTGCCGAGTTACTTGTGGTAACAATGGATCCAAGCCAGTGCCTCTTGTTTTAGGAAATACGACACAATTCCTGGATCTAAAAGAATATATCCGCCGTTTGGTACATTTTTAGAAAATATATAAAATTACGGAAGGCAACAAAGTTGCGACATCCTATTCAACGTCTGAAATTTGAATTACACTCACCTAGACTTTAATTTGCTTAAAAATTGCATCGTCGGTGATCCTAAAATGTGGTGGATTTTATATAACTGGTCGATTTCATTGCTTCCCGGAAATAATGGTAATAAGCTAAAAATCAAATAATTATAGTCATGAATTTGAAATAATAAAGAAATATTTGGATGAGATTATGACCTTTTCTGGATCGTTATTATGGAAATTGTAGTAATTAGAGAAATACTGGACGTTTTTAATAGTCATTATTAATAACTGTATTTAAACACAAAATTATTTCTTTAGTAAGAGTGAATCTTATCTGCTTACGTCATCATTTCATAAAACACACAACCAGTAGCCCAAACATCCATTTTAGGTCCGTAATTTCCATTTGAAAGCAAGCACTCGGGCGAGCGGTACCATCTAGTCGAAATATATTCGGTATATGGAGGGATACTATAAATGCCTCTTACTGAGCCCAAGTCTGCCAACTTAATGATTTCATGCTAAAACATTAGTTGAACTAGCAAAAATTTGATTTATTATATCCACCTTACCCAACCTTTGCCTTAGATATAGCATCAGCACATTGATAGGAATGAAGCATGTGTACAGGGTGTCCCATTTTCGATGATATTACGGGGTATCTCACTTACGAGTAAAGATAGAGAGTTGCGGTTTTCGCAATACAACGATGGTATAAACAAAATTTTCATAGCCCGCTTCGTTTGTTTCTGAGATACAGGGCGAAATTGAAAATAATGCATTTTGGGACCCCCCTCGTATCTCCGTTATCCTTTAACATATCGCAAAGCTAACAAATTGCCCTTATACAGTTTTTGACGTAGAATCCAGTGGCGTGATCAGATTTTTGCTGTGAGCTGTCAATTTTTAGCTATAAATCAACTTATGTTTTTTTAAATGGAACACCCTGTATATTTTTGTTTCGTTTGATTGGAAATGTTATAAGCTTTGTAAAAATATATAATACATTATATGTATTTTAAATACTAAGCCTAAAATTCATAATTTCACAAAATGTATCTCGATACGACACTCTTGTATTTTTTTTTAATGTAACACCCTGTATATTTTTCTTTCGTTTGAATGGAAATTTTATAAGCTTTAAAAAAATATATAATACTTGATATGTATTTTAAATAATAAGCCTAAAATCCATAATTTCACAAAATGTGTCTCTATACCACACTCTTGATGAGTATAGTATAAGCATTGTCTTTTAAACAACGGTATAAGTATTAGCAGGCAGAGACGATTAAAAACAATGGAATGGTAATTTTTTATTAGCAAGACCTTTCAGTGGCAAAATTTATATTTTCTGTGTAATATTGCATTTTTTACGATGGCTCAAAATAACAATTATCAATATTTTGAAAAATATGACATGTTAGTCTGCTTTATACAGAGCAATGAAAACTTCCGTGAAGCTTCTCAGCTATATTCCAATAAGTTTGTTCTAATATTTATTTACCTTTTGACTTATTTGGGTGTATTTTTTTAAGTATCATTTTAATTTATAGATATTCCGAAAGAAGACATCCTGATCTTTTAAAGTTTTCCGGAATAAAGAAAAAAATTGGTAGAACTAGGAACGTTGCCTCCGCCCTTACCGCGATTTTCCTTATTATACGTTTTTGGTAGGGGCCGGATAAACGTTCCATGTTCTCTTTATTCCGGAAAACATTAAATGACCAGGTTGTCTTCTTTCAGAATATCCATAAATTAAAATGATACTTAAATAAAAAATAAACCCAAATAAGTCAAAAGGTAAATAAATATTCAAACAAACATATTGAATAATAGTTGAGAAGCTGCACGGGAGTTTTCATTGCTCTGTATAAAGCAGACTAACATGTCATATTTTTCAAAATATTCATAATTTTCGTTTTCAACCATCGTAAAAAATACAATATTACACAGAAAATATAAATTTTGCCACTGACAGGTCTTGCCAATAAAAAAATGATCATTCCATTGCTCTGATAATCTCTGCCTACTAATACTTATAACGTTGTTTAAAAGATAATGCTTATACTATACTCATCAAGAGTGTCGTATAGAGATACATTTTGTGAAATTATGAATTTTAGGCTTATTATTTAAAATACATATCATGTATTATATATTTTTGAAAACCTTATAAAATTTCCATTCAAAACAAAGAAAAATATGCAGGGTGTTCTATTTAAAAAAACATAAGTTTGATTTATAGCTAAAAAATGACAGCTCACAACAAAAATCTGACTACGCCACTGGGTTGTACGTAAAAAGTATATAAGAGTAAGTTTTTAGCTTTGCGATATGTTAAAGGATAACGGAGATACGAGGGGGGTCCCAAAATGCATTATTTTCAATTTCGCCCTGTATCTCAGAAACGAAGCGGGCTATGAAAATTTTGTTTATACCATCGTTCTTTTCACAAAAAAGTAGCACAGTATTGCGAAAACCGCAACTCTCTATCTTTACTCGTAAGTGAGATACCCCGTAATAGCATCGAAAATGGGACACCCTGTACAATGAAATATTTTTACCTTTCGCAATCTCTGCAAACGCATAGACTCTATGGATGGAAATTTGATTAAAATATTTTCAGGTTTGACATCTCGATGAAACAATCCGTTTCTGTGTAGATGTTCTAGACCGCGTAATAGCTGATAGAGGTATTCTTTTGCCTTTTGCTCCGATAATCCCCTATAATACAACAGAGACTTTAAATTAGTTTAGTGAACAATTTGACATTATTTATCTTCCCAGCTTTGCACAAATTGCATATAACAGACAGATTATGACAAAATTGACCAGGAAGGCTTCGAATTTCCTAAAGGCAGAAGAACTAAGTCAATTGATGTTAAACTTAGACCCAGCCCAATTGAAGGCAAGAAGGAGGCTGATAAGGTGATTCAGCTTTTGACTTGGTTGTTTGGGTCATATTTGTCTCATGAAGTAACATCTGACGAATTAAAAATTATGTCAAATAAAATGCAGCTGTAGAATGTGAATGCGAGCTATTAACGACTAGAAAAGATCGTTTCTTCAACTCATATAAAATAGGCGTACCTGCTGTAAAATAGAAGCAGATTCTTAACTCAGATTTCTGCCCAAAGGGTGTTACCGTAAATGCCTTTTTAAACTTGAGGCGACTAATATCCGAAAGGAGGCAAATCTCCTCTTCCTGACTGGGGCTCAATCATGTAATGAGGTAGATTTTAGTGTATTGCATATAAATGTAAGGTCCATAAATGAATTTGAAGCTTCTATAATTGATAAAAATTTAGACGTACGTAATATGCTTAAGCGAACATTGGTTGACTCTAGACGAATTATTGTCCTTCAACCTACTAAATTATAAATTGGGATATTTTTCTAGTCGTGCAAATTCCATTGGTGAGGGCACTGCATTTTTTGTAAAGTCTTGTCTTAAGTGTAAAATTTCAAACTCTGTTGATATTTGTAACATGGAAAAATGTATAGAAGTTTCCGGTGTTTTGTTGAGAATCATAACTTGTATGTTTTGACTGTTTATAGATCACCATCGGGTAATTTTGATTTGTTTCTTGACTCAATGGAGGCTGTACTGGCGGCACTGGGAACAACTAAACAGGTGATTTTAATGTAGATTTGGGCGGTGTTGAAATAAGGGCCGTGCATCTATGTGACTTGTTTGACTCTTTTGGTATGAGAAAGACCATATTAACTACAACTCGTGGTAATGCATTGTTTGACAACATATTTGTGAGCGAATATTTAGCTGTCCCACTGTCTGTTATCTTAGAATTAAATTTATCTGATCACAAAGGTCAATTAGTAAAAGTACACATCTTAAAAAACAATAATGTAAAGGTAGACCTATTACACAGACTGGGAAGCTGGATTTTTTTGATGCAGTTTACAATGTTGATTGCCGAGCTGGCGAATGATGGTATAAATGAGAGAGATTTGAGCAATTTGTTTCATTACTAAATGAGGCTTATCTGGGGTCCTTCCCAGAAATGCACTATCGGGTCCGCTCTGATCACAGTAACATCTCCTGGTTCAATAATGACCTAAAAAGCAGCTCAATTTCTTGAGTGACCTGAATAGGCAGTATCCATGCGAGGACTTCAAACTTTCTCTAAATAAATTTAAAGCGGAGTACAGGGTGGCACTCCGAAGTACTCATGTTCAAACAAATTGCCATCTTATTAGAGACGCAACCAATCCTGCTAAATGTATGTGGAAAATAATCAATCAAAATAGACCAAGTATTGATCAAAATTGTACTATTTCTCCTGATACATTTAATAACTTTTCACAAATGTAGCCCATGATTTGGCGGAGTTGGTTCTACGTGCTGATTTGACCCCATCTGATTTAATACCTACTGTTGCTCCCCCCTCGAATCTCTTCATCTTCAGAGAGGCATCTTTCAATAAAATAAAGGACATCATTGACAGTCAGGTCAGTCAGGCTATCTTTGGTATCAGTGTAAAATTGATAAAACCAGTAAAAATCAGATTATTGTGCCACCAGCTAAGCTTATAAATGCTTGCATAAACAAATCAATTTTTCCATACATCCTTAAAGAGGCTTTGGTGACTCCTATTTTTAAAAAGGGTAACAGCAATCTTCCTGAAAATTATAGACCGATATCACTGTTGCCAGTTTCCTTGAAGATCTTTGAGAAATATAATGCAATCCATATCACAATTACTTCATCTCTTATCAATATCAATAACATTTATTTAAAGGCCGTTACAATATAAGGTCACTTATTCCAAATAATATACACATTTCTAAGGCTATGGTTGCCGTATGTACAATGGTAGTTGCCTGCATCCTACCGGATGCTTCTACAGCTCCACAGCATACACGAACACGACTTGGGCCGATCGGATGCCCGAATGTGCACTAGAAGGCATGTGACAAAGCGCAGTGTTATCAAGTCTTACTTAGGCTCGTGCCTTTCAAGAGATTTACTAGTGTGAATTACTAACAGATGGCAATTAAGCTAGATGACTTGTTTTCCAAGTATAGGGCTGGTGACGGATGGGAAACATGGGGAAAACACACACGAAAAACCCCATATCACGGTTCTTTGGTTTTAGCCATTCATACATTCATTCGTACATTCATTCATACATTCATTCATCGCTAACATAGCCATGTTACTATGAGAGCGTAGAAGAGTATCCAAAGATAGCCTTAGTGAGAGTGGAAAAGTAATTAGATATTAGAATACTTGACGAAGCGAAGCCACGCTGCCCCTGCCAGAATATGGGGGCGCAGAGACGGCTAGAGATCAGTTTCCTAACTGCTCTGTTAACGGCTGACTATATGTTTGTCTATATATATGGTTTGTGGGTCCCTTAGCAT
>MU189621.1:0-43168 GCA_016904865.1 Pissodes strobi | reverse complement strand
TGGTTAGTTTGGGTTAGTCGTCGATTCAACTTTCGGTTAGTTTCACTAACTCTCAACTTATTTACATTATAACCAATTTCAATAGATTTGGTTAGTTTGGGTTAGTCGTCCAATCAACTTTCAGTTAGTTTTACTTAATTTCAACTTATTTTAGTCATTTGTACCGGTTCCGATACATTATAAACAATTTTAATAGATTTGGTTAGTTTGTGTTAGTCGTCGATTCAACTTTCGGTTAGTTTCAGTTATTATCAACTTATTTTAGTCATCTGAAGCGGTTCAGATACGTTATAATCAATGTTAAAACATTTGGTTAAATTGGGTTAGTCGTCGATTCAACTTTCGGTTAGTTTCACTTAGTCTCAACTCATTTTAAACATTTGAATCGGTTCCGATACGTTATAATCAATTTTAATCGATTTGGTTAGTTTGGGTTAGTCGTCCAATCAACTCTCGGTTAGTTTCAGTTAGTATTAACTTATTTTAGTCACTTGATCCGATTACGGTACGTTATAATCAATTTTAATAGATTTGGTTAGTTTTGGTTAATCGTCGAATCAAGTTTCGGTTAGTTTCACTTAGTTTTAACTTATTTTAGTCATTTAAAGCGGTTCCGATATGTTATAATCAATTTTAATAGATTTGGTTAGTTTGGGCTAGTCGTCGAAGCAACTTTCGTTTCGTTTCACTTAGTCTCAACTTATTGTGGTCATTTGAACTAGTGCCGGTGCCGATACGGTATACTTAATCAATTTTGATAGACTTGGTTAGTTTGGGTTAGTCGTTCAATCAACGATACGAAAATTTCGTAACGCCAGAAAAACACTCTCATGAAAATAAAGAAGTATAGTAAAAATGATGTTATATTATTATATATTTTTAAATAAATTTTTAAAACTTTGCTGTTTCACTTGATTTTTTACCCGGCCGTCAGTCAGTAGGTCTTTCGGTACGAGTACATACAGTCTCCTGAATACATCTCTGGTAAACGCTTGACAAGAGGAAGCCAGGCGAATCGATCGGACACTTACGCAGCGTATCGCTCATCTCCAGTTACCACGTGATATAAAAGAATGTGGCTGAATTACATCAAAAGATTTACCGCTGAGTGAACTTACTAGTTTGTTTATACTATGCTTAGACAAACCGGGAAAGATGTATGACCTAGAATTATTATTGTTCTCCTAAACGTATTCATACGAAAATAAACTCATGCAGCGCACATTCCTTTGAACGATGAAACGAATGGTCAACCAACTGGAATAAAACATTAAAGTTTCTTTACCGGTATTAAATAATACATACGTAATTGGAATTTTCGACGTCTGCCAGTTGGAAGATAAGAAATTAGTAAACTCCTCACTTATTAAATATCTAACAACATATAATTCAATATCGGCGAAGCTATATTGCCTACCTAAGATTCATAAAGCTAACATTTCGCTTCGTCCATTAGTAAGTTGTATAGGTGCAGCTTCTTATAATTTATCTAAATATCTTTCTAATATCTTGACAGAGCCTCTCGCTGATAGAACTGATTACAATGTACGTGATACCTTTTCCTTTGCGAATGCCATGGAGGGATTCACATTACCAGATAATTATGTGCTTGTGTCATTGGATGTGGTATTTCTTTTTACGAATATTCCATTTGACCTTATCCTTGAATTACTGTGTCATTGGATGTGGTATTTCTTTTTACTAATATTCCATTTGACCTTATCCTTGAATTACTACAGTTGTCATGGCACAAGATAGAACCCCACACAACGTTAACGAACACCGGCTTTTTTAAGTATATGTCTTTTGTGTTTGGTAATTGTCGTTTTGTTTTTAATAATAGTTTTTATCAGCAGATATTTGGCACACCCATGGGTTCACCTATTAGTCCCATTATAGCCCAGATAGTTATGGATTATATGTTGGATGAGGTGATATCAAACTTGCCTGTTGCCCCTCCTTTCATTTACAAATTTGTGGACGTTATTGTCAGCGCTGTCCCGGACGACCAGGTGGGAAGTACTTTGGAGATTTTTAATTCCGTCAACGAACACTTGCAGTTCACAATTGAAACTGAAACCAATAATAGCATTTTCTTGATCACTTTACTAATAAGATCTGGTAGCAATAAGGTCATTTTGAACTGGTATCAAAAACCGACTTCCTCGGGAAAGTATATTAATTATTTCTCGAATCATCAAATTAGCCAAAAGTATAATAGCGATGAAATATAGTCACTCATATTTCTGACGCGATATTTTTAAAACAGAATTTGCAGAAATTATTTCAATTATTTTTGAATAACGGATATCCAAGAAATATATTGCGGAAACTTATTTATAATACAGGATTTTTTGATGGTCCCACTGATGACCGCGAACCACCCAACATGAAATACAAAAAATAATCTTTATACAGGGTTTAACGGATATCGTCATTTCGCATTTTAAGACACTCAACAACATATGTTGTTGAGTGTCTTAGTGGGTGTAGTGAAATATTAGAACGACAACACAGGGTTGCTGTCAGATGCGCAGGTCCGAAGGTCAGAAGGTCGAAAATTTGCTGTAGGTAGACGCGAGTAGTTTCAAGGTGGCTATTATTTCCACTACGTCTACCAGCTTTATTCTTCTACATGTTTGGCACTCTAGCCTTAATTTAAGCGGATCCATATTTTATTACCTTCGAGGTATTAGGTGAATAAACTTCTATTTAACTTCATCAAAAAATTCATCAAGATCTACAAACTTCTTTTATGGAAGCAACATATAAGATACAATGCTGTTTTTAAAAGCCCATGTTATAATTTTAAAATTTTCACCATTTTTCTTCATTACATTTTTACATGTGCAGAACGACACTCGCGTCTACCTACAGCAAATTTTCGACCTTCAGACCTGCGCATCTGACAGCAGCCCGGTGTTGTCGTTCTAATATTTCACTACACGCGTGGTCCTCTGCTCGCTTCGCTCGCTCCGGGGGCGCAATCAAACAAAACTAACCCAAGGCAATACCCAAAATCAAGAAAAAACAATTTTGAAAAATATATGAATTAGCATTGATGCATGCGTGAAGACTCAAAATTGCTGTAGGTAGACGTGAATCTTGAAACTGAATCAAGGGGACATAGTTACGGAAATTAAAGATCGTAAATAGACTGGAAATATTGTCAACTTTTTTTAAAATAGACGGTGTCCTCCAACAATTAATACGAGGATTTAAAACATGCCTTTTTATGGAAAAAACACTGATACAGGTCTTCATATCTTAACATAATAAAAAATAGATAGCTGTTTTGCATATTAATTTAAATTTTAATAACGAAATCTTACATATAACATTCAGGATTCCATCAAATGTTGCAGTAATTTTCAGTTAGGGTGTAGAAACATGTTAAGAATCGCTTAATTTTGGATTAAAATTTTGAAATTGGAAAAGTATTACCACAGGCATGAATTTTATCAGTTAAGTTTCTTAAATAACCGGAAATAGTACCAAAAAAATTTATATTCGGGTATCTACAAAAATGTATCTAAGACTGACACATAATTGACTGAGATATTAAATTTACTCACAATTAAAATTTATTGCATAATTCTCTAGACACTGCAAGTGAAATTTTTGATACTACTTGCTCATTGGTTAACCCATTGGAGGATAATTAAAAAAATAAGGTAGTTCAAATTCTAGTTCATCTAGCTGACCTAAGTAAAAGTAGTCAGATAGAACACGACCATGATTTTCACTGTTTAGATAGAAAGTAGGAAGCCGATAAGCTTTGGAATTTTTAAACTCACAATGAGCCCAAGGGGTGCAGTTGCAACACTGTTCATATATTGCCATGATATAACTAAATAAAGGAAATTTATAAGAAATAATATAATATAAAATTTATTATAATACAATAAATATACATTTTCAAATACTAATTACATCCTAATGACAGAAAGGATAATTGGGGCATGCATTAGCATCCACCCCAGCGGGTAATTGAACAGATGGAACAGGCTCTGATCCAGAAGCGATAGCATTAGCCACTGGACTGTAAGATCGCGCCTCGCTCACAGGAGCAGGTTGAGCATACTGTGGCGTAAATAATGAGGCTTGAGCGTGCTGGGAACCATGAGGAGATGGACGAGCTTGGTAGTATTGAGGAGCAGTTGCTTGTCGAGGAGCAGTTATGTATTGAGGCGCAGCATTATATTGTGAGGCGGCTTGTTGAGCGGGATACTGCACAGCACCAGGTTGAGCAGCATACTGAGATGCGGCACGTTGTGCAGGATATTGCACAGCAGCGGGCTGGGCAACATATTGGGAGGCTGCTTGTTGAGCAGGATATTGGACAGCACCAATATTTGGTTGTGCAGCATATTGCGCAGCAGCTGGTTGAGAAGCATATTGCGCAGCAGCTGGTTGAGCAGCATATTGTGCAGCGGCAGTTTGACCATCATAATGCCCACGTACTGAAAATAACAGATTTATTTTATATACTACAGGCTGATAAAATAAGAGTGTAATATAATAAACATGAATTAGACATTTACTTCTGACAAGTAGATCGGGATACCTTACAGCTGAAACTCGCATTTCACTTAAGCTTTGCCTTTTAATAATAATATTGCAAATATATGCTACTGCCATTATTGACGGCTTTGTAGCGGATTATCATTTTCTTTGCATAAAATCATGAGATGATGAAAATACACGTGACCAATAATTCGTCATTACAAATTAATGATTAATTATTAATCATTAATTTGTAATGTACATTTATTAATCACACATACTAATATATTATGAGCCATAGAACAATTAGCAATATTAAAACCTTATTCAATTTTGTCATATTTGCGATAAACGTATTGAATCTAAAATTGCAGTTGATAGGTCAATGCATGTCTATGTAAATGATTATAATGCATTTAAAAAAAGTTGTGATATTTGGAAACGAATCTCTATATAGTTATCACAGAATGGAGTACCGAAAAGGCTTGCTTTATAATATAATCAAGATATCAGCGATTCAAGCTGACTTAAACTTATACTTTCAATTAAAGTCACAGAAGGTAAAACATTAAATTTAATATCCTCCATTTGTAATAATTGAGGGCATGCATGAAAGTCATAATTTTGGAATAGTAATTATTTCATTTGCTTGATTGAAATTTAGAATCTTAAAATACTAATACATGTGGGAAAAAATACCGCATATTATGTGCTTTGCAGCTGAGGTAATTACAATAAGTAGGCTAGCTTCCAGTATATTGTCACTATCACTGAATTTAAATGTTCAGCATTTAAAATTTCTTTTAAATATGCAGTCATAAGACGATGTTCGAGCTGCTATATTGAATGATAATGATGTAGCGTATATCACGCTACATTGAAAATGTCTTGGACAGAGCTAGGAGGACTAGGCAAGTTGCAATCAGTCGCTTTCGTCAGACAGGTCAGTATGCAGAACGTCCAGAATCAGGAAGACCATCAGCCATAAACCAACCATTTTGTTACTCTAACTGCTAGTAACGCCGAGTTACATCTATTGTTATTTGTTGTAGATTTAAAAATACACGTGGCACAATAGTGGCTGGAGGTCCATCGTAGATTACATGAATAAGGATTGATTGATTGATTGATTGGGGATATGTGTTACTCACAGACTAATTACGTTTTTTTATACTTTCACCGGATGGGTTCCAGCGAGAATGGATGAATGTTGATTATCTTCAAGAACATCTTTTGGAGGTGGTAGTATTATGGTGTGGGATGGAATTTAATTACATGCTCGTGCAGATTTAATTTTAATTGAGAATAGCACTTTAACGAGTAACCGCTATATTGAGGAATGTTTAGCGGACCACGAGTTCCCTTTCACTTCATTTGTTAGTCAGCATGTTTGTTTAATGCACGATAATGCCAGACCTAATGTCACCAGAGTTGCTAACGATTATCTGACCTCCATGTAGCCCTGATCTAAACCCTACTGAACATGTGTGGGATATAATAATATAAGGGATAATAATTGCAACAGACGACCGACCATACGCGATTCCAGACCTTCGAATCGCTCTGCTTGAAGAGTAGGAAAACATTCCTTTGGGCAATTATTGTCAATTGTGTTTAGTTTTTACTACTGCTGTTATTAGAGCACAGGAGGCAATATACAACATTACTGTTGGTTTGTTTATATTTTTGTTATCTGTAATGTTTTAAATTTTTGTTATTGTCGAAAATTTTATAGTTCTATTTAAAAATTTGCATTTACTTAAAAATTAAATATATTGATATCAGTAAAAAAATGAGATGTTAAGAAATGACGAGGCATAAAAATAGTAATGAGCGAGACTGGTCTTGGTCTTTCAGAAAAAGCAAGACCAAGATCAGCTCCAGGCCTGCAAGACCAAGACCAAGACCGAGCAGTGCAAGACTTATGCAAGACCAAGACCTAGCATGCAAGAGTCTTGCGTTTTTTTTTCATAATTTTTATTTGTTGACATATTGCCCTTAATTCTGGGATCGAAACTGTTGGGTCGAAATATGGAGAAAAACTTCCTATAAGCGTTTATCAAAAATCATTTTGTTTATGAGATTCATGCAGGGAAAGTTAGACCGTATTCACTATTTGCCATGTAGCATTGTATGTAAATGAATAAGAATGTATTCAAGTAAAACGAGCAGTCAAATTTTTAAGGAAAATTATACTCGTAATTACAAAAATCTAATTTGGATTTTAAACCAATTACACAAATGTCAATACATTTCTCCGAACGTTCTTGCTTATAGACCGGAAGATAGTGACCGATTTTTGGATGCGATTTTGGCCAGTAAGCCCTTTGGAGGCTACACTAATACGCATATTCTGATGTTATAAAATGATAAATTGGACGATCATCCTGTGTTCTTCACATACACTGTCACCGAAAATGATAGGAATGTATTTGGGATCTTAAAAACTAAAAGAGATTAAAAATTGGTTAAATGAAAAAGGCTGTAAGATATTTAATTGCAAGTTCAATTCTACTTTGAATAATACTACTAATGAATAATATTTATCTCTTTTCATTTTCGACATATTTTCAAAAAAACTAAAAATTTCATTTTTTGAAACTGCTGATTATCTGTATTTTAAATTTTTTGTACCTACTATATTTTTTCGATAAAATATAGTACAGAGTTCAACATTCGTCCTTGTATTACCCTGTGGAATATGGTTGTTGTTTTTTAATTGTTCTTTGTTGTTTGTAATGTTCATTATAATCCGCAATATTATCTATTTTAACCCTGTTATGAGATATGAATGTTAAGTCTGCGAGAATAAAGCACAATTTTGGCAAGTTTCATGAATTTTTATTTTTCTTTTAACAAGAAATAATGATTTTTTGTGACATATAGGTATATGCATTACATATTTTAGATTAGAATCCCTTTCTGTTATTTCATTTCGTTAACCTTTTTTTTGTTTGTGTGTTAACTAAGAAAAGTTTTGTTTTTGGGGTTAAGGCTCCTGTTTTATTTTTTTTATCAAATTGTAAAAAAACTAAATATTCTAAAAGTAGCTTTCTCTTCTTAACAGAACCCCGACACGTTGGCAAGAAATAATAATTGGTTTTCTTGATACCTGACCAATAATCTTACAAACACCAGTTAAATTATTCATTTTAGTCACCATCTTCCCTGTTTTTTTTTTTTAAATATATCGACAACGAAAAAGATGGAATCATTATTAAAGCAGCATTAAACTAGAAATTAAATAGCATACAACTTTTTCCATTAAACCTATATTCTTGCACTTGTAGTTTTCAAGTTTCCAATCCTATAATGAGTGAAGAAAAGTACACATTACCGCGCTCGAGTAGGTAAAATTGTTAACGAATTTGTCATTTGCTGAGAAATGCATAACACTGATGTGCAGTTCTTCATTGAGCAATAATAATTTTGGTTTATTTCAAAGCCCAGCTAACGGGCCTGCTAAGAATCGATTTTTATGGAAGGACGTAAAATCCAGTGACTGATATATATTTTTTCAAATTTATGAAATTTTATTATAGGAAAATATTTTTTAAAAATTGCCGGAATAAATGCATTAGATTATCAAGAGAGATAAATAATTACATTTCAACTAAATTATGGGCAACCATGTATTAAAAAATGAAATGTACATTTAAATAAAATAGTTCTTGCGTTAATGCCGCAATTTATAACTGTAAACACCTTAGATTAAAGAATCTTATACTCTAAGGTAAATACACGGGATGTTTCAATATTACCAATAAGACCAGTTATCTGTTATTGAGTCGGTTTTGATATTACACAGACAAACTTAAACAAGTAATTCCTCAAATTCGAAATGTGTTTTTTGAGCATTTTTACTTTAATGGTACTTAATGCTGAAAAAAATGCAACTTTTCGTTTTATACTGTATAACAACAAATTCATTAAAGCATTTTGCAAAACCAATATCAGATAATAATCATGATAAAAGCGCCTCCAACTTGAGAAAAATCTCATAATCCATGCAAAACTTAAAATGGTTTTTAAGATTAACTTTGAAATTTTGTTAGTCCGCTTTTTATCCAGCCTATAAAATAATAAATAGATTTTCAAATTAGCTTAGTAATAGATAACAACATGTCCTAATTAAGGCCGTAAGATACATTTTATTTTTTCTAAACTTATGCCGTAATAACAATAATAGGTATATCAAACAAACTTCAGTACACCCAAATTAGTTATTTTTGTTACAAGTATCTACAAGTTTTTCAGGACGAATCATTGCTGTTGACAATTTTGTCATGTCATTCGAAATTTGACATTTAGGCATATTCAGGAATTTTGGAATAGTCCGTAAAAGTTGCCATGACGACTTTTAGGGACTAGGCCTAAAAAGAAGCATTTTACGGACTCACAATTTTTTGTCATCCGCTCCCAAAATTTAATTTTTATTTATACGCTTTTTGAAATTCTTCAGAACGCCTAAATTTGCAAATTTACCATAATTTTTGAAATCATAATGTACGACAAAGTTAGCTTAGAATTTGATATCGTAGCAACTATATGACAATTTTGTCATGCCATTCGAAATTTGACATTTAGATATATTCAGGAATTTTGGAATAGTCCGTAAAGGTTGCCATGCCGACTTTTAGGGACTAGGCCTAAAAAGAAGCATTTTACGGACTCAAATGAGTCCGTAAAATAGCTATTTTTGGGAGCGTATGACAAAAATAATAATTATACTTAAATATGTAAAATATTTATGTATTTAATTTTGTTTTCCAGTAAAGTTTCGGATTTCAAAGTGGACTCGGCACTCGAGAAGCTCTCATTTTCCTGAACGTGTTAACACAGAGATGTAGGGACATGCACATAGATGTATACGCTTGTTTCATTGACTATCGTAAAGCATTTGATTGCGTCAGGCATCAGAAGATGCTAGAGATATTATCAGCAACCGGGATTGACAAGAGAGACATTAGAATCATAGCACAGCTCTACTAGAACCAAACTGCGGAGATGAGAGTAGACAGGGGGACTTCGGATGCCGTGGCAATAAGGAAGGGAGTACGGCAGGGGTGTATTTTGTCTCCGCTCCTGTTTAACATTTACTCGGAAGCCATTTTCAGAGAGGCTCTATTGGAAGATATGGGAGGTATTAAAGCAAAGGGAGTCCGCATCACTAATGGATCTTAGAAGATGGTTCGGATGCACTTCGACTGAGATATTTAAAGCTGCTGTATCCAGGACAATGTTAGCCATATGGATCGCCAACCTACGTGAGGAGAGCGCGTGATAAGAAGAAGAAATAAAGTTAAATTCTTGCTGCAACTATCATATCCTAAAGCTTAGGTACAGTTTCAGAAAATAGTTATTTGCTTGTAAATTATCACCCCTTATTCCTGATTTTTTAGGTTCTTTTACTAATTTTTTTATGCTGCCAACTCACATTTTCAAGTTTTTTTTTACCTTCTGTACAAACAATTTCGTTTTCCCAATTCAATCGCAATTTTAAAAAATATGCATAACACATTTCAAAGAGATAGGTTAAAATGTATGGACATATATTTTTTTAAATGGAATGTTGTGAGTAGTTTAACTAATTTGGAGATATTGTCATTTGATTCATCTAATTTAATCATTTGTCGACTTCCACTGTGTACTGAATCCGAAAAAGATTAAAAAGATTACTTAGTTTTTCATAGCATAGCCAGTTACATCATATAGATATGTTCTATATTGTCGTGGAGGATTCATGTTTACCTTACAAACGTTTGCCTTTTGCTCCGCCTCTATTTACAAATCTTCATATAATAGAGCCGCTTGCTCTGCCTCTAGGGTGTAAACAACACATGTGCTAGTTTAGTGACCCTAACGAAGGTGAAAAACCAAAAGGAAACTGGAAAAACGGTCGACGTTTCGAGGAACAAATCTGCGCCCGTTGCGTTGTCAAGAACTAACAAATCTAAAATTAAAATGCTTAGTAAAATGTACAGTAAAAAGCTCTTGTAAATTGTCAAGTTTTGAATTTACTTTGACTAGATGACAATAATAATGTCATATCATTTAATTACTAGTTACTGGTCTTTTTGGTTAGTGTGATATTGGTGATTGAGATGTTATTAGGTAAATAATTAAGTTTTGAGGTGCTATATATCTACAATTAGCTGTTATGCGGAAGAATTCAATGATATATGTTAAAAGATTTAGTTAATTTCTAAGTGTCCCTTATCAACTTCAGTTTTTGGCAAAGATAACTAGGTGCTATTAAAACTAACAGAAGTTGAAGCAACACATTCATCTTTATTTAATAAAATTAAAGTACGTTCTTTAATTTTACGTTTATTTAGATGATGGTTCCTTTGCTAAAATACTTGAAGCGTTCCATTGTATTCTGTGATTGCTATCAAATGCATGTTGACAAATATGTGATTTGTGGAATTGTGTATTTTTAATATAAGTTTGGTGTTCTTTTATACGTTTTGACAATGGTCTACAGGTCTCACCTATATAAAATTTGTTGCATTCACATGGTATCTTATAGATAACATTTTTAGTAATTTAATTTTCATTGATTGGTTTGGTTTTTGTCAGTTTGGATCTAAGGGTGTTTTCTGTTTTGAAAATAGTACGAATGTTAAATTTATTACCTATTCGTTTTATTTTGTCTGTTAAACCAGGAATATAAGGAATAAAGAAGTTCGTCATAGGTCTATTTTTATTTTGTCTAATATTTGGTTGTTCTAACTCTATAAAGCATTTTTGAATGAAATCAATAGGATAGCTATTATTAATCAAAAAATGTTTGTTATATGGTTAAATTGAAAAAATGTATATAACGCCACCAAATTAAAGGTTTATATTGACAATTTTCAACAAAATTTAATTCAAAATTTTCCATAAAAATATTACTTAATAAAGGTGATAGAGGCGAACCCATAGCCATACCATGGTTTTGTTGATAGTAGTTGGTATTGTATTGAAAATAGATAGTTTGTACGCAAAAAGTAAGTAATTCGAATATTGCGTCAAGTTTTGTACGTTCACTAAGGTTAGTATATCATTTTCTAATATGCCACCTCAAAAACGCATCAATTATTTACCTAATAACATCTTAGTATCATACTAACCCAAAAGACCAGTAACCAGTAATTAAATGATATGACATTATTATTGTCAACTTG
This sequence comes from Pissodes strobi, assembly GCA_016904865.1. Taxonomy (NCBI): domain Eukaryota; kingdom Metazoa; phylum Arthropoda; class Insecta; order Coleoptera; family Curculionidae; genus Pissodes; species Pissodes strobi. Next base: position 31,490 of record MU189621.1, on the reverse strand, counting down.
TCAAAGTCAATTCAAAACTTGACAATTTGCAAGAGCTTTTTACTGTTATTTACATTTTACTAACCATTTTAATTTTTAGATTTGTTCGTTCCTGACAACGGGAGCAGATTTGTTCCTCGTAACGTCCATCATTTTTCCAGTTTCCATTAGGTTTCTCAGCTTCGTTAGGATCACTAAACTAGCACTTGTGCTATTTACACCCTAGAGCCAGGACAAGCGGCTCTATTTTATAAAGATTTGTAAACAGAGGTGAAGCAAAAGGCAAAATTGGGACTTCAATATTTTGAGAACAAAAAGTTATTTAGATACCTGATTAACAGGAATGTTTCTGCATCAATCTCGTCATTTTGCTGGAAGTTATTTTCCCTAAGAAAGTGTTCTATCCTCGGTCTGTAAGTTTAAATATTTAGCTAATTGATCCGTATCATTTTTTCACAAATTTAAGAGCTGTTACACTCAGCCATAAATGCCGATTGGGAAACTGCTCTACAGGAATAACAAATCCGTCTCTTTAGTGGATTCCTGCACCACTCTACCTAGGAATAGATTCAGTTCAGAAAACGCTTTGTTTGGAGATATAAGGCGATATAAATACTTAAAAAATGCATATAAACATTAATATTTGGCACAACTTAGTAGTATAACAAATTTAATAAATTGAAATAACTATTAGTGTATGGCTATATCCAGTGGCGCAGTGAATAAATTTTTAATGCCACCTTTTGACTTTCCAACTTTTAGAGTTAATACAAAAGTATATCGAAAAATATTCTACACATTTTCTCCTAAAATGCACCCGTGTTCAGAAAATAGTGAAAAACTTAACTATCACTTAATAAAAAAAAGTTTAGTTGTTTACGATATTGCTGTCAACTTTATAAATAGCTCTTAGATTTAAGCCAAACTACAATATGCCTAAAATAAGTAACGAGTTATATAAAGTATGTACAGGCCTGACAACCACGTGGCATATTTCACATTCCGAAAGATTCTCGGGATTTGTTGCATTCTCATGACTATACCCTTTTATCACAGTATATTCTATATGTTATCTATAGCAGTATAATTCATCAAAGTTTTCCAGTCTTCTCATCTCCTCATAAATAAAGGTCTCATAGAATCAAATCTGGCGAAGCAGCCGGTTAAAGTAACTGGACCTTTTCGTCGAACCCATTGTTCTATAAACATGGTATTAAGGCAGTCCCTTAGCGCACGAATAATGTGCGGGCCGGGACGCCTCAATCATTTATGGCCTTAGTAAAGGAATGTGTATTTGTTGTGCCCACAACTTGCAAAATCATCTGTAAAATGTTTTTTTCATAATGCCTGCCCAAATATTAACTGAAATTCATTTAAATTAAATATGCCGTCCTTGTGACACCAGCTGCGCCTGTGAATAGAAGGGAGGAGATACACGGACGGTTTTCACTTATCTTCTGCAGATAAACACTTGCAGGATACTTAGCAAGCTTGGGCCCATGGAACATGGTACGGATTGAGTAACTATTTATGCAAAATTCTTCAAACTAAATAAAACAAATATGTTTTGACAATTCACACTGTATCTTTGTAAAACTCTCCCAAGGTGTAATACACACATAGAAAAGATTTCTCAAACTGAGGGAATTGACGTTATTCCAAGAGCATATTGACTTTCATATGTGGCAAGAGAACATTATTTTGTGTGTATCATTTATTAGTCGCATGCTTTTTACTGCCCATCTAGTACAGTACGACAGCCTTTAAATTGGTGAGGATGATGCTTATACATCTTCCAACTCTCATAAATAATAGAGCTCTTAGTCAAAGCCGACGTTCGAATCGGCAGATTAAGTTACCTGTTCGATGAACTCCATGTTCACATCAACTTAGTAGTATTTGGCAAAAGGCTTCCTATACAGTAATACATTGCTTCAAATATCGAAACAAATAAATTTTTGCTCTAAATTTTTCTCGTCCTGTATCTCCAAAACACGGCGATGTCGAGTATGTGTTAATAAAAACACACATTTTTAGATGTAATTGGCTAATTAAAAAAACTAGCCCCTAAAAAAAATTGTTTTAAATGTCACAGTCTGAGAGCACATTATCAAACTAAGGTGTGCTTCAATTCTTTAGAACCAAATCCCCTATTACCAGAGGTGAGAGAATGCGGATGGAAATTTGAGGAGGCAGGTGATATCCAAGTATTATCCCCAATTTTAGCAACACTTCCAGCATTTCCTTCCTATGCAAAAGTATTTATCGCATGTGGATGTAAAAAAGGTAAATTATTATTAGATTAAACAGGTACATAATAAAACTTAATCAAATAATTTTTTATTAGATTGTATGGAAGCAGAGCTTGTACAAGCTTTAAAGCTTGTACACGTAGAAGAAATTAAATAGGTCGCACAGGATCATGCAAAAAAATTACTATTGGCAATATTGAAGTCATTGTGTCTATGTCTGAAGAAGGTACACACAGTGAAGATGAATAGATTTTGTTATTATAAAGATTTCTTTTTACATTTTGAGTTTTTCTATTTTGAATAAAAGCTAGTTCTTTTTTTAATAGCAGTTGCATTAAGTATATGATTTTTTTCTACTGCTTTATTGCCTAGCAGCCAGCGTATAGGAAAAATAAATTTCGGTATAATCGAAAATGTCTTCATTGACTTTATTCAAATAATAATAGCGTTCGCTGATCAGTCAACGATAATAGCTATTATTATTATTAGTATTCTAACCCGTAATGTGTAAAACCACTTATTGTATTGTACAATAGGCGAGAGTGAGAGGGAGCTATGAAGAAAAGTGAGATGCGACACTACTGGGGCAGCGCGAGATCCGACGATCGCGGATAGAAGAAAATTACTTTTTTTACATTGTATTCTATTTGTCCATTACCATTTGAGAAAAAAAAATGTATTCTTGCACCTATATATTCTAGATACTAAAGGCAAACTTTTTGCAAGAATAAAATTTTTTGATTTGAGCCTTCATTTCGGAGAGGATGCGAGGTGAATACAAAAATTAGTATATTTCAATCAGATTTTGCCCAGGTTCGAACGGAGATATTTCAATTTTTTTATTTATTTTGCCGTAAGGGCCAACGTAATCTGCATATTTGAAGCAATGATAAAAAATATAATTCGAACAAAAATGTAGATGAATTTTATATGAAAACATTCATAAATTAATATCCTACACGTTCATATAATAATCTCGATTTTTAGGTATACTGCCCTTTTGTCCGTTCTAATTTTTGACTACCTTCGGATTTTGAATTAATATAATAAAACCTTCATTCTGTGAAAATTTCAGCTTGTAACCCCGAGGTGCCCACAAAAATCATTTATAGAAGGCTTTTACTGCGTTGGGCACTCTACTATTACGGATACAATCTCGCCCAAGTATTAATTCTAAATTTTATTGCATTCCAAATAAGCTGAGACTCTCACAGGTAGTGTTGCAATTCTGAAAGCAATTAAAATTGCCATTTTAAACTTGGTTTCACATATTTGAAAGGAGATATCCTATACCAAGGTATCATTAATTAAATTATATTTATCAATGTTAGGCATTTTCTAATACTACTGGTTATTATGAATTTATTCGAGCATTTTATATTTATTAAAAGAATCATTAAATTTCGTTAATAAAAGCCGATAATGCCTCAGAAGATTAAAAAATTCAGAAATAAGGCATTTTTTGAGAAACTGTTTTGAAACGTTATATTTTCTAGTTCGAGTGATAGCGTTAATGATAAATCTGATTTATTACATTTTGAAACATTTCCTGAGATGGTTTACAAATGCGCTGAAGTGTCACAAGTGTGAGACCTGTCACACGGCGTGCTTTTTAATAGTATATTAGAGTTTTATAAAATACTCTTTAAATCATGCAACTAGTTTAAAGGTCGTGAGTTTTTAACATACAGAAGCGCTTAAACGTCGTATAAAACAAGTGCTTTGTAATTCTTGTCTACCTTGTATACAAAAATTAATATCTCTTTATGAACTGCTTAACATTTCACGGTTGGTAGCAGCATTGAATGTAAAAACATTTGAAAAGCATGTTTTTATCCAGTCAGTCATTTTCTTTACATAAAAGTCAGGTACCGCACATAAGATGAAAGATGGCCATGATACGTCAAAAATGGCGTTACTAACGTTGGATATAAAAAATATGATCATGCTGGGCAATTCCATCTTGGTGTGGGTAGTAGCATAAAGCGGCGATGGCAAGGTTCAAGTTGATGTATAGACAATACTCATATAGGGACCCAGTTATGACCGATTATTACTGTATCAGATTTTTTCTCAAGGTTCGTATAAAAACAATATTTTAAATCGGGAAATTATTATTTGTTTAGCATGTCAGATTTTTCTATTTATTGAAAAAAAAATCATAACTAAGCATCTGCAAGTATATTTACTTCTCATCTTAGGCAATGAGTTTGTGACGTAAAACGATATTTTAACATCTAAAGATCTATATCTAAATATATTGGTTTTCAGTTTACCTGCCAGTTCTGGAGCTAGTGCCTCATCCAATCCTTCTCCGTGATAATCCCCATCCCCAATGTATTCACCACGATCTAGTCTTTGTTGGACATCAGGAGAGTACTGACTCTCACGCTGAGCGGGAGCGTTTTGAGCCTACAAATGTAAAACGAATACCATTAAAATATATTATTATAAGGTAAGAGTAATTACATTACATAATTATTTTTTAACATATTGCTCTTGAGTTTATCAAAATAACTTATGATATGTCTAAGTATTTAGGAAAGTAATCTATAGGAATGCATTAGGAACTGTAAACCTAAACCTTTATTCGCTATATGACTCTGCTACGTGCGGAAGCGCGACTCGCAAAGACTTATACAGTGTGTCCAAAAAAAGTATGCAACATATGGGAAACTTTTTTATTATTGGTTTCTCAGAAAATTTTATTTTTGATAAAGGTTGGTGCTTGCCCTAAAACAGTAAATGAGTATTTCAAATTTTCCGTACTGCTTTTAGTGCGGGCGCAAATGTCATTTTTCCGAAATGGCGTCAAGAGTGAAGTACCTTAATTTAAAAGATACATCAAAATCTTATAAGGAAAAGTTCTTCCAAATTAAGCAAGTAATCTAAATACGAAATTTGAGTTAAGTACATCAACTTTTAATTTTTCTTTTTTTTTCTCGATTTTTTCTTAAACGTTACGCCACTGGATAATGTTTTGTTCTTTTGTTATTAGTATACTTGCCAAGTAACTTCAAAATTCATTTAAGGTAGAAATTAGTTACATAGTTGCATAATGTTGCAGTTTTTCCAGAGATAATAGCCATTTCAGGTATCAGTGTGTTGCAAACACATTTAAACACTTTTGATTCAAAATTTTTTCCACTCAAAATCATGTATAGACCCAATTCTTTTCATTTCATGTAAAACAACTAATAATTTATTTATCTTTTGCACCCGATGAGTAAAATATGCCCAAGTATCTTAAAAAGCCATATAAAATATTTGGTCTTGAAGAGTAGGCCATGCACCTGGAATAAAAACAAATAAATAGCAATAATTTTACTTCGCTCTGACATATGAAATTAATTATTACTGAGTCAGTCATTCCAATTGTATTTTGTAATAATTATTGTGGACAATTATTTTGGACCAAAATTGTTTAAATGTGTTTACAACACAGTGATACCTAAACTGGCTTTTATCTCTGTAAAAACTGAAACATTATGCAACTATGTAACTAATGTCTACTTTAAATAAATTTTGAAGTTGCTTGGCAAGTATAGTAATAACAAAAGGACAAAGCATTCACCGATGGCGTAACGCTTGAGAAAAAAATCGAGAAAAAAAAGGGGAAATTAAAAATTGATGTATTTAACTCAAATTTCATATTTAGATTACTTTTTTAATTTGGAAGAACTTTTCCTTATAAGATTTTGCTGTATCTTTATAAATTAAGGTACTTTACTCTTGACGCGATTTCGGAAAAATGACATTTGCGTCCGCACTAAAAGCAGTACGTAAAATTTGAAATACTCGTTTACTGTTTTATGGCAAGCACCAACTTTTATGAAGAATAAAATTTTTTGAGAATCCAATAATAAAGAAGTTTCCCATATGTTGCATACTTTTTTTGTATATGTAATATCATTGTTGAAATATAGAAGCTCGCAAATGTTATATTATTAGTTGGAAAAATACATTAAAAAAGCTGTGTGTTTAACACCATACGACAGAAGTGAAAACTTCAACAATGCGAGATTAATATTATGAAATATAAGTTCTTTTTGTCTTCTATATTTTAAAATTACTTGACGCGACTTCGATGTTTTTACTCGAAATCTCAGATAAAATTGACAGAGACCGCTGCTTCTCGCTTAAAAAATTACCATATTCTCTGATCCTGGCCCATTTTCTGATCTTCAAATCGTTTTAAATGAGATTTCAGGCAAATAATTTTACTTGCTTACTTACTATAAAAACTATAAGCATCGATATGCTAAAAGTAAAATTTCACCTTGAAATCTGTCATAAAATCCACCAGAAACGGCCTCTAATTACCAAAAAATTTTCAGATTTTTCTACCCTGACTCATTTTCCAGCTTTGCAATTAGATTTCAAACAATTAACCCTTTGAAGCACGAATTAATATTTTTCATGTTTTCAATTTTTTATTGGATAAGAATGACAAGTTATTATATTTGAACATACAAAACTTAAAACAAAATATAAAAATTCTAGTAGTTTTTGATTTATGTTGTGGTTATCCAGTAGATTCCTAAAACATTCATAGCGGTCACAAAGATTAGAACAACCTATTTTTGAAAAAAAAACGAATTTAGTTTTGAAGTTATAGCTTATAAAAGTTAACAAGGCAGTTCTTTCTTATATTAACTTATATAACCATTGACCTATGTGGTTCTTTTGCGATGATGCAATGCCTTATAAAGAAGCATATGCTTACTTTTGTTTCTTCTCATTTCTCGCGCTACTTGGGGTTTGTTTCTACTTGTTCCTGGAAAGAGGTGTGCAGAGGCACACACACTAAAGGGAGATTCTCTGGCGCTCGACGAGCGGTGTGTGTGCGAAGATGTTGATTGACACGGTTCTTGAATATTTGTAGGTTGTAATTAGTGAGAAACAGATGTCCTGAAAGTGAGTTCCACAGAGATGCAGTGCGCCAGACAAAGGAGTTCTGGTAAAGCGATGTTCTAGGTGTTTCTAGATGTACGACGAACTGGTGCGCTCCTGCCGTCTGTCGGGACTGTCTGACAGGAGTTGCCAGGGACGGGATGATGCGGGCCAAATCCTGGGAACATCTGCCGTGAAAGTATCTATAAAACAGAGACATATCGGCCACATGTCTGCCATGTTCCAGACTATCCAGATTCCGGTTCAACTCCGGATCCCCGACGAGACGCACAGCCCTCTTCTGAATGGAATCCAGCAGCTTTAAGGTATAGTTCGCCCAGCCGTTGTTGACCCTCGAAACGCATGCAATTGCATGCGTTTCGAGGGTCAACAACGGCTGGGCGAAGTTTATGCTTTGGTGCGGCACCCCAGATATGTGAGCAATATTCTAAGCACGGTCTTATTTGCGCTTTGTACAGCAAGAGCAACTGCTGCGGTGTATAGAGTTTTTTGTTGCGAAATAGCGCACCAAGCTTCTGGGGGGCTGATTTTGCGATGTTAGCAACATGGTCATGCCATGACATATTGCTGTTGACCGAGACACCCAGCAGCCGGATTGACGGTCCTCCTGCCATAATGATGTCCGGGCCCGCTGTATTGACCCTCTTAGTAAAACGCTGCTGCTTGGGTCTTTGCTGCATTGAACTGGACCAAATTTCGGTCGCCCCAAGTTTGAACTTTCTCCAGGTCTAGATTAATTGCTGTAATCTGCTCCTGTCTGCGGTGATGAGTCTCAGTCGCTGGTAAGGGTTTTTCTGATCTAAAGTGGGAGACAAGGGTACTGTCATCTGCAAAACTGTAAACAGGATCATTCGTTTCGATCAGCGCGTTATTAATATAGATAAGGAACAGAGTTGGTGAAAGTATTGAGCCCTGAGGCACGCCCGCGTTGATGGTGAATGTGTCCGGGATGTGTCCATCGACTGCAACGTGTAGGGATCGGTTCTTAAGGAAACTGGCCAGCCAGCTACAGAGAGACGCGGGCAGTCCCAAGGACGGCAGCTTGTTGAGCAGTCCGTCATGCCAAACTCTGTCGAATGCCTTTGAAATATCCAACGCAATCGCTCGAGACTCTCCGTAGTTTTTAATGGTCCTACTCCATATATGAGTGACAAAATATCTCCTGTCGATCTCTCTTTGCGAAAGCCGTATTAATTATCGCTGATTATTCTGTTGTTCTCGAGGCATTTGAGTAGTTGCTGATTGACTACACGATCCATGACTTTGGAGATTATTGGAAGCAAGGCAATTGGGCGATAGTTTGAGGGCGTGGTTTTCTTGCCTTTTTTTGGAACAGGTTGCACTCGAGCGACTTTCCAAGAGGATGGGTAAATCCCTTTTCTGTCAGAAAGAGAAAAAAGCCTGGAAAAAACGGGTGTTAGTTCGTTGGCGCAGTTCTTTAGCACGATGGCAGGTATTCCGTCCGGTCCTGATACCTTTTGCGTATCTAGTTCTTCAAGGATTTTGCGAATATCACGGTGAGTAAACTTGACTTCTGCATGGTAGTGTTGATGTTCGGTACGGTGGGGAGAGTCTTGCCTTGGGGCACGTCTAAGGTAGAGTGCGATGAAAACATTTTGGCACATTTTGTTTGCTTTTTCTTTGGCTGTAGTCGCCGTGATGCCACGTTCGTCCGTCAAAGGCGGGAGAGACGTTTTTGTAAAGTTGTTACTTACTGCCTTTGCTACCGACCAGAAATTACTGGAACCACTGGGGCATTGCAAAAGTTTATTCCCGATCCTTTGATTGTGTTTGTCCTTAGTTTCTTCGATCACACGCTTGCACTCGTTTCTCGCTTCGATAAAATAATTGCGATTTTCAGCGGTCTGATTTTGCTGCCAGTACTTATAGGCTTGCTGTTTCCTTCCTACAGCTCTTTCGCATCTTTTGTCGAACCAGGGCTTTCCTTTTGATGGTAACTTGATAGAATTTGGGATGTATGCTTCCATTCCTGAGGAGATTACTTGCATGATCTTTTCGCAGCAGTCTGACGGGTCGTCAGTGGCAAAGCAGACGTCGAGCCAAGGAAAATCTAGGTAGAACTGTCTTAGATCGTCCTAGTTTGCGGAATTGTAATGCCAGATTTTGCGAGGCAATGGTGGAACCTTCTCTATGGGTGGCAATTCACAAACCGTTGTAATAAGTTTGTGGTCGGAAGTACCTAATGGCGGACCAACTGTAACCTTGTACTGGTCAGGATTGGTGGTCAGAAAAAGATCCAGGAGGGCGGCGAATTCGCCCCTCTCTGAGATTCGAGTTGGTTCGTCTACAAGTTGAGTAAGCCCAGCTGATGGCAAATGCTCCAGCTTCTCTACCTTCGTTGTCGGTCTTGTTGTGATGTTTGAGCCAGTTGGTGTTGTGGGCATTGAAGTCTCCCAGAACGATTATTTCTGAACTGGGGTGATCGATCTGTATTGAGTCAAAAGTGGTGGCTAGTGTTATGAAAAAGCTTTGGTAGGCTCTATCGCTCGGAGGGCGATAGAGATAACATATAAACTTGGTTAATCCCTTGGCGGTGAACTTGAGCCACATGACGTCAAGGTTGTTCGGTTCGAGTGTTTCCTCGCGGTGACATGAAAGGTCGCTTCGGACAAAAAGGCATATCCCGAACTTATATCTAAATCGGGTATGTAAGTCGCAACCAGGATAGAGGTAGTTCACTGTTGTTGTTGTAGAACATACTTGTGTTTCTGTAAGGGCTAATATGTGTGGACTATTTGCTTGTAGATGTTGGTGTACCGAATTTATGTTTGTATTTAGGCCTCTTATGTTGCAGAAATCTATTCAAAATTGGTTCGGTATCTTTGCTGTCTGTGAAATGCGGAATGAAGGGCTCCCAGGGCCACCCAGCGCCCGGAGATCCGAATGGCCGGGGAGTTTACTTCCGGAATATTTTGATCCTGGAAGCACCATCATGTCCATATATTCCTACTGTGGAACCCGGGACCACCAGCGTGGAAGCGGATCGTGATTTAGAAAAACCACTTAGCGCTTCCCAATTCTGGCGGGGTGGTCTTTCACCGGAGGATGCGAGTAGACTTAGGCATCTACCACCTAGGGCTCAGACTCATTCCTTTGGCGGTCCCTAGTCTGACAGGGGTAAAAATGGGGTTTGTTAGGTCACTCCCCAGTGATCAGCTCCAGACTTTGTACTTTGGTGTTCTCCAGCCTGGGGGTGGGCGATGGGATTTGATGCGCCATATCTCGTGGCAACTCGGAATGGTGGGGGCGTCACTCCCCGTAATCAAACTCCTCTCACCAGTTTGACCTTCCTGCCAGCCAATACAATGCAGCCCGTCTTGTCACAAACTGTCATTGATCAGCTCCAGACTTTGTACTTTGGTGTTCTCCAGCCTGGGGGAGGACGATGGGATTTGATGTGCCATATCCCATGGCAACTCGGAATGGCGGGGGCGTCACTCCCCGTAATCAAACTCCTCTCACCAGTTTGACGTTCCTGCCAGCCAATACAATGCAGCCCCTCTTGTCACAAACTGTCTTTGATCAGCTCCAGACTTTGAACTTTGGTGTTCTCCAGCCTGGGGGAGGACGATGGGATTTAATGCGCCATATCCCATGGCAATGTGCCTTGTGCAATAACTTTTTACTTTTTCTGTCAATACCACACTAAGATTTGAACATGTCAGCTCAATCAACTGCTCCCAGATATTTTCTGTAATCACTAATGGTCTTGGCACAATCCGTTATTTGACCATTTTAGTTTTGTTTATTGTAACGTGACACCTTCAACAGGCGAGTGGATAGTGCTCAAAATTCATACCGCTCTTTTAATATTCCATCTTACGCACGTGAGCAAATTTCAACGAGCAATTTCCTATCTTTCTTAAGATATGTTGGCATACTACGTCTGTTACTTCGAACTCTCGCAATTTAAATGTTTTTTGGCACATAACGCTCCAAATTTTCACTTATAAAAGAAATGATCGTAATCAATATGGTAGCCTATATAAAATTTGTTGCTATGAACAATTTTATTTCCAATGAGGTTGTAAGTACAAATATTTTTCTATATTGAGTGCAGTATACGTTTTAAACACTATATTTGAAAGTTCATCATCATTTAGACATCACTAAAAAATGACATATGGTGTTTGGCTTAGCTCGGGTTAGTGGTGTCTGTCTTTCAGTGACCATCTTTGCTATGCACCGACGTGTGCCTCAAAGTCTTTTAGGACGGGATAAAGTTCTCTTCTTTTCCATACTAGCGAGTCGAATGGAATTTCATGCTCGCAATCACTAATTTTTGGAACAATTTTGTCAGAGATCACAGGCACTTCATTTTCTTGAATGTCCTCTTCCTCGTCGATTTGACTAACATGTGCTTGAAGAAGTTCAACTATATTTGCACAATGGTCGAGTAATCCTTCATCGTTAGGTTCCATTAATTCATCATGCTCCTTGTCATGGGAGATTGACTCTCCGTCTGATGGAATTGATGCCAAAATATCATGAGCTTCCTCCCAAGACAACTTGTTCATAATATCTCAAATTCTTATAATTCAATCGCCCGGCTTACAAAGTGGTCATCATATGAAATCGCCCATCAAAAACCGAAATAACAATTCAATAAAATTGTATTTGCTCCTAAGGAATATTATTACTTTTCCGCAAAGAGTTAAATGTATTAATTTATATAATATTAACCTAAACGTCATGTCAAAATATTGTAAGATGTATTTCCTAATATTTCTCATAATACATCAAAAGCAAACCTATCTATCTATTCATATAAGTAAAATGTCCGAATAGTTATTTGTGATTGCCGCCTGAGTAAGATTGTTACCGCGCGACGCGTAACCGACCGCGAGAATTTTTCGAAAACGGCAATCTAATTTTGCGCTCGAAAAGCACACAGAACTTTTTCTACAGCCGCAGTTTTTAAAATTATATGCACATTTTTCTCTACACTTATTCTGAAATTTGCAAATGACTGTCAGTTTTGACATATTATTCGGGCATATTTAGAACAGGAGTGCCAGCAACAACCGTAATAAACGCACGACTGTCATATATATATTTTCGATTGCAATTTTTTTTCCATGTAGGTACGCTCTAGAGCGTACATTTCAATTTAGTAATTAGTTATTTTGTGCGCGGCTGTAGAAAATAGTTATTTGTTATTTAGAGCGCAAAGTAACGGATTGCCGCTTGAAAAAGAATGTTACTGCACGACGCGTATCGGAGCGCAGTAATCTTTCGAAAACGGCAATCTTACTTTGCGCTCGAAAAACACACAGACCTTTCTCTACAGCCTCATTTTTTAAAATTAAATGCACATTTTCGTTATACTTATCCTGAAATTTGCAAATGACTGTCAGTTTTGACATATTATATTCGGGCATATCTTAAACAGGAGTGCCAGCAACAACTGTAATAAACGCACGACGGTCATTTATTTATTTTCGATTGCCATGACTATTCATAGCATACTCGACGGAAAAAGTGAGAAGTTTCTTTTCCATGTTCGCGCTAGAGCTCAAAATAAGGATCCGCGGAATTCGTCGATTTTGCGATTAACTTTCAATTTAGTAACTAGTTATTTTGCGTGCGGCTATAGAAAAATAGGTTTTTCGATGTTCTGCAGGCGTTTCAATTTAATCTCGGTTTTATGGTATTTCCTGAACTCATCCGGAAAATTGTTACTATGCGTTGGCTGGCACGTACGCTTAAAATAGACTTTTTCTACAGCCGCGCGCAAAATAACTAATTACTAAATTCAAATGAAATCGCAAAATCGACGAATGCCGTGGATCCTTATTTTTTGCTCTAGCGCCAACATGGAAAAGAAAATTCTCACTTTTGCGTTGAGTGTGCTATGAATGGTCCTGGAAACCGAAGATAAATAAATGACAGTCGTGTGTTTGTTACAATTTGTTGCTGGCACTCCTGTTCTAAGTAAGCCCAAAGCCCTAATATAATATGTCAAAGCTGACAGTCACTTGCAAATTTCAGAATAAATATAGAGAAAAATGTGCATTTAATTTTAAAAAATGCGGCTGTAGAAAAAGTTATGTGTGTTTTTCGCAAAGTAAGATTGCTGTTTTCGAAAGATTACTGCGCGACGCGTTACTTTGCACTCTAAATACACAAATAACTATTTCAAACTATAAATAGAAAATATCACCAATTTGGCATTTTCAATAAAATCAATGTTATTTTTTAGTATGTTCTGCTCATATCCCTCTAGGAATGTTTGGTTGTTCCAGGTTAATCGGATTTCGAGCAATAAAATAATAAGTGGTAACTACTTGTCGTGTCAAAATTCGAAATGGCGAAAAGGCATCATCATTTACAAAGTGTCTTATGATAGAGTTTGGTGTAGATTTTTCCAAGTAATCGACTTTTCCAAAAAAATTGTTTATTGAGAAAAAATGAAGACCGTAATTTTTTTGACCTGGGCATCAATGTTTATACATTTTTCCTGAAAAGAGCAGCATTTATGGCTTCCCTCCTAGACATTCCCTATAAAACTATCGTCTCAGTTTTTTTGATCCTCGCGGCTTTTCGGCGCTAGAACGACCTAAAGTGACCCCTAATCATTTGGTAATGTATAAAAATGCAACTGGGTTCGCCGATTACTGACACCAGATGTCGCTTAACGGATCTTGCACAATGCGAATTCATTGTAGGTACTCTCGATTAGTTTAAGGCCTAACGTATGTTAGGCCTCAAGCCTTGCTGGCAACCACAACATTTTCATTTAAACTGACTTGTTAGTTTCGTTGATTATAATATTGTTAATTTTAATGTGTAACAAAAATTGAACTAAAATAATTTTAGTCCAGTTTTGTGTGTATAAAAATTTGTGCCAAAACTTTTAAGACATACGTTATTACACCGAGCATAATCAAATATGCAGGACCATAAATGAATATTTTAAAAAATTCACACAAAATCCATTGGTTAGTATCATTCACCTTAAATAAAAATGATTATAAGAATGAGGTAAATCTTTTGCAGTAATTAATCGAACTTTAATGGAAACAATATTGAATTAATTTTAAACTTGTTACTTGCTATATTAAATGTAATAATAAAATAAGTTTTTTTTATCAAATTAATTTATGAAAGTGGCTATACATACCAGAAGTCGTTAGGCAAATTTATATTAAAAAAACAATTTAACAAAAACAGGCAGAAATAAATAAAATGATGCATATAAACTAGCCTGTAGATTGTAGATTCTCACCATATCACAGTTTTTTCTACAATTCCGGAGTTGATTAAAACATAACTTATAATCTACCTAATTCTATTCATGCTAACTATGTGCTTAAGCAAGGGAATCCTGGGAACTTTTGGTTAGGTTCGATCAATCAGTACAATAGGCCTTCAGTCTCTGTTTAAACTATTCTTTTATTTAATAATTTCCATACTTTCGTATGCGTCTGATGTCAGATATACTATGAGTTAATTTTAATTTGGTAATTATTATTTTGTGATTGTTTGAAAAAGAATGCTCGGCAACCCTTAATTTTTTTTCTGTCATACCATACTTTAAATGAGCTATGTGATCTTCGAATCTCGTTTGTATGGATTTTCTAGTTTCCCAACATATTTTTGGTTACAGTCTATGCAATCAATTTCATTTTAGTAGAATCTTTAATGTATTTTTTTAAAACGTGTGTCCATTAAAATTAGTCTATTGTCAATTAAGTTAATATTTAAACCATTAATTTTCGCTAGATTCTTAATTGTCTCCTTTTCATTGTTAAATACTTGTACTGGGAGGAAAATTGCCTCTATGCTGTACCAAAGACAATCTGTTGTATGATTGTCTTTGGCTGTACTAAGAAACAAAAACTGGCCAATTTGTGTTGGTTGCAGAGGAAGGAGTCATGAAGAATACATCGGTTAGTGACATACATATAAAATTCCAGGATAATATTATCTCTGGTTCCTAATTACTAAATTTTATGGTGTGGAAACGGCGGCTAGTCTTGTTACAAAATCTTCGGTATTAGCAGTCTTTGTATCGAAAATCGCAAAAATATCACGCTATATCACACTCTTGGAAAATACTCGATTTCTTCACTGATCTCGTTTTCAAATCTACACACGCAAATATTAGGTAAGATCGGCTTACAATAGGTAAGCCGACGCTCATGTTGTTTAGTAATAGATATTATTATACTGAAAATAAATTTGATCCATGCAAAGTTTGGTTAAAGTTAAATATTCTGCGGTGATTTCGTTATCAAAACTATTCATATCAAGCCATTCACCAAGATATTCCAAGATCTATGGTATTGGCACACTGGGG
The DNA here is from genome assembly GCA_016904865.1 of Pissodes strobi. Classification (NCBI taxonomy): domain Eukaryota; kingdom Metazoa; phylum Arthropoda; class Insecta; order Coleoptera; family Curculionidae; genus Pissodes; species Pissodes strobi. The sequence continues at coordinate 16,022 of MU189621.1, read as the reverse complement.
AAGTATGAGCTAACATAAAACGAGATTAAAATTTCACTTTCTTTAAGAAGGAGGTTGTTAATGATATCTAGGAATTTAGTGCTCCAGAATTATGTTGTTTTATACATATTTTCACGAACTAGTTTGCTAACCGCTTGGATATATTACAAGACATTTTCGCGATTTTCGGTAAAAATGATGCTAATATCTGTCGTTTTTTGGCATATCGTATGGTTAATTTTCCTCGCAGTAAAGAAATATTTAACCATGAAAAGGAGACAATTAAGAATATAGCCAAAGTTAATGGTTTCGATACTAACTTAATAGATCGACTAATTAGGCATTCGTTTAGAAAAACCATTCATGACTCCAATTTTTCATTAATCAGGAAAGAAACATAATTTATGTTTCGACGCCATATGATCCTTAGTATACTAGAGGACTCCAAAAAGTTTTTAAGAACATAGGTTTAAAATGGGTATACCAAATCGACTTAAGCATTAAGAAATTTTTTAGCGGTCCCAAAATTGAAACATTGGAAAAAAGTGGAATATATGTTATTGGTTTAAACTGTAAATTGCAACCAAAAATATACTGGGCAAAGTAGAAGGTTCATACAAAGGGGAGGCAAAGAACACATAGTTCATTCAAAATAGGGTAAAACAGACAAATCAAGTATGCATGCTTCTGAAAATAATCACAGATAGGCGATTGTTAGGCGCATGCAAAATCATATAAGAATGGGTTAAATATAGATAGAGAGTCTATTCCGTAGAGTCCATTGCATAGGGATCGCCAACGAGGACTGAACATGGACTTATTTTTTACTTTCCCTGTATTTTTGGGAAAAACGAAAATAGCTGTTCGATGTAACTTTTTACGTAGAATTTGAAAATGTCACTTAAAAGATAACTGAACCTCAAACAAAAGATCCACGACGTACACCTTTGTATTTTATATGGGATATTCATTTTATCTGTTATTTTTATGTATGGAAAATGCTTATTATCTCTTGCTAGGTATTATGAAAACATTTAGCTAACAATGAGTAGGCAGTAGGTATAATATTATGGAACAGGTGATTAAATTACCTGCGTTATTGTCAACTTTTGCCAAAATTAAATACTATTCTACTATGTGAACATGCCTGAAGTTGTAAAAGAAGCCTTGTTTGTCCGCAAAATTTTCTTAAATACGTCAGGGTTATCATCTTGTTGTCTAATCATAATTTGGATCGTAATTCTTTCTCTTCAGCTGTTATGCATTGAACAGAAAGAACGTGAAATGGGGCCATTTTGTATCATTTTAATGTTCTGCGAACAGTTCTGGATCTAATTATTCGCCATGCATGACCATTCTGCATATCGCGAGTAGGATTATGTATAAAATAATTTACAATGGCATGGTCCCGAATCCTTCTTCTGTGTGAACTTCTTTTTGTCAGACAAAGGTTCTGATTTTTCATATAAATATTTTATTTTCAAAATCGTATTTACCGATGTTTCTATGAAAGGTGGCAAAATATCTTCGTTTAGCTTTGCTTGCGTCCTCTTGACTATTGTTGAAAAGGGTAACAATTTGTAATGGTTATTTTAAACAATATTTAATTTTGTTAGAATATGACAAAAACTCTCAGGACAGTGATAGATAGAAGGTATTTCTTAACTACAGGTATTCTTATTTATATACTTCATAATGCCGTAAAAATTAAGGGCTAAAGCGTCTTTTGTTATAAGAAAACATATTGTGATAATAGTAATCAATTAAATTTACATCGTAGCATACGTAAATGATCGCTTTTCAAGTATGACCTAAAGAATTGGGTATCCCAGTTAAAAACATGAAGTTCAGTTATTTTTTTAAATGTCACTTTTAAATTTTACGGAAAACGTTACATCGGACTGCTATTTTCGTTTTCTCCAAAAATACAGGGAAAGTAAAAACTAAGTCCCTATTCAGTCCTCGTTGGCGGACCCTGTACATACGGGTTGATCGAGAGTAACCAGACGAGTTTCCAGGATTAGTTATTTATGGTTTGTCTTGATTAAGCAAACAGCATAAATAGAGTTAGATATATTATAAGTTTAGTTACCATCAGTTCCTGATCATGCTGACAGGGTTAGCGAAACACGCGTCGAGAGTAAAAAATGTGTTTGGGAGTTGTGGATTAAACTGTTTTGTAGTGTATTTTGCTGGAGGTTCCAAACCCCCAACTTGGTAAAAATATTCAAATCTTGCTTAATGCTTTAGCCATAAATAAGTAAACTGAAAAGTTCCGCTCATTTGTTTAGTGATCAAATGGATTTGAATCATTCTCCATTGCTAAGTTTATTTTCCTAACCTATATGCCTAGCATGATCTGCTAGGCAAAGGCAAATAAAAATATGTTAGATAATACTATAAACGAACTCACCAGATACCGGGGATCGGATGCTTTAGCCACTGCTTGTACGGCCAACAATGGGTTCAAACATTCGGGATAGTTAGGACACGATTGTGCATCGACTCCAGCTGGAAACTGAGCAGCAGTTGGTACTGGTTCTGGCTGTTGCTGATATTGAGCTTGCTGATACTGAGGTTGTTGATACTGAGGTTGTTGTTGGTACTGAGGTTGTTGTTGGTACTGGGCTTGTTGATATTGCGGGTGTTGATGGTACTGGGCGATAGTTACTGACATGAAGCATAGAAGAATTGCCTGTCAAAACATAATTAACATATTATAGAATGCACGTTAGTGATAATTATGTGGAGCACCTGTTTTGTCAGAGGTGTAAGGGGTTTATTGCAGCGGGCCAGTAATCTACATAGCACAAATATTTACATGATAAGGTTCAGAAACAAATGAACTAAATCATTAGCACACTTAGTGCAGAACGTTTTTAGATATTTAGGTATATTTTAGAAAGTGACATTGACCGTTATTCAATTGTTTAGTGATAATATGTCACGTGATATTCATTCCAGCAGAGTAGCTAGCAAAATAAACCCATAAAAGAACAAAATTATTTCATAAATATCGTATAACGCCGCTTGAAGAACAACTTTACTTTTTAAAGCGTCACAATACAACAATTTTGTCATAAAATAGGGATGATTCTGTAATCCTATTGTATAGACGTTCTTACAACTTATAGTATAGGACAAAGAAATACTGAAGTGTACAAATTTCGTAACAATCGCATAACGTCTTAATCCTTATAAAATTATTTTAAAAGTATTTTATACAAATTATAATACAGTTGTATAACTGTTATATTACTTTTAATAGGGACGTTAAAAGTTAGTTGTAATGGAAGTTGTGTAAATAGTTGTATTGAAGTTCCTTAAGGAAAGTTTACTTTACGCAGAAGTAAAAACATTACACAATAAGTATGAAAGGATTTTATAATCATCCTATAACTACAACCGTATACGCTCTCTTATAAAGAGCTTATAGAATAAAAATGTAGTTCCCAGGAATAAAGTTATCCCAAGTGCTGCATTATAAAATATGTTCATACGGACATAACCTAATAATACTAAAGTAAATTAAGCTGGTCCAGTTGCGTTTACAAAATGAATTCGACAGTATTTCAGTGGAAACAAATAAAAAAAAGTGGCCATTTTTAAAGATCAGTAAAAAAAGTAGGTACCATAGAATATTTCAGACTTGCACTTCTCGTGATAAGCCTATAGTTGAAGACGCATATAATTCTTATAAAGAAGAAACAACAAGTTTAGTTCCACATGTGAGCAGTGATATAGGAGAGGTCGAGAAGTGATAGGAAAGGAAACGAAAACCAACAAGATGTGATAAAAGAAAGCGACGTAATAGTGGTAATGAAGAATACACGGAGAGCGAGGAGGAAAATTTGACGCCTTCTCTTTCTGAAATTGAAAAGAAGATTAAAATAAAAGAACTCAGGATGTGGGCAACGTCTTTCAACATTAATCATTCTGCATTAAGAAAGCTCTTCGTAATATTGCACCTGGCTATTCATATTCTTCTTCCTACAGGTCCAAGAACATTTCTAAATACACTCCAAGAAGTTAATTTGGTAATTCTTGAGAAGGGCACTATTGTCACAAAGGTCTTGAATTCAATTTAGCAATTTCTTAGGAACAATATCCTCATATAGAATATATTTCGCTAAATATAAACATAGACGGGCTTCCATATACAAAAGTTCGAAGTGCAAATTTTGACCAATTCTATGTAACATTCAGGAAATCCCAGAAGTTAAACCACTTGTAATTGGAATCGATAGTGGCACTGGAAAACCAGCTAATATCAACAGTATGGAAAGAAGTCTATACAGCAGTTGATCGAAACACAATATAACTGAATAATTGTTTACCGTCATACAACATGTACGTTAAGCGATACTTCTGTTCTATTATGTAGATAGCCAATCCGCTATAGGATAACACGGGAATTTAAAGTACAGGTTAACCAGCTTGGGCAGTAGTTATATGTACCATAGACGAAATTTCGTCTATGTCTGAATCTTCTGATGAGATAACTCAAGTGGTACTAGCTTTCATCCTTTCTTCTATGAAACGTATCACGAACAGTAAACTGTGGTTTGGTAAAAAACTGCTCAAGAGCGGTCAATGCTAAAAATGCCTCCTGTGTTTTGATAGCAGGTTCAAAGGTTGCGGAGCTAAAATTGTGGTCTGATGACTCTGATGGGTCCAACGGACGTTGGGCGGTTACGGTGTAAGGGTCAGGATTAGTTGTTAAGAATAGATCCAAGAGGCCAGCAACGTTTCTTTGACGCTCAGGGATCCTGGTAGGTTCATCAACCAGCTGGGTAAATCCGTGGCTCATAGCAAATGTCTCCGCTTCTCGTCATTTTTGTTGAAGTGTTTCAACCAGTGGATGTACGTTGAAGTTTCCTACTATGACAATTTCTGCCATTGGATAGTTGATCTACAAAAAATCAATTTGATTGCCAAGATTTGAGAAAAGCCGTTTATATTGGTATTCGCTATACAAGCAACAAATGAATTTGGTTGCTCTATTTGTGCTTAATTTGAATTAAATTACATCGAAGTTCTTAGGTTCGTATGTTTCGTCTCGTAAGCAACATAAACCGTCTCGTATAAATATAGCTAATCCAGATGTCGAAATCGGGAGTGAAGGTCATATTCGTGTATATTCAAGTGAACATGACTAGTGCTTGAATTAAGTTTTGTTTCTGATAGAGTTAAAATATGGACAGAGCTAATATTCGTGATGATGGCTCTCATGTTGCAGAGGTCCAATCGCAGTCTATTTTCTGTCTTGTTTCAGTTCAGGCTTGATGGTCTCCCCGGCCAGCCTCCATCAGAACGTCCGAATGGGAGGTTATTTTACCTCTGGAGTATTTTGATCTGGCAGGCGCCATCATGCAATCTTTCTCCTTTTCCACCCTATAAACCGGATCATAAAGGCATGGTGACGAAACATGAACCATAGATCATTTTAGGCCACCTAAGCCAATGTGACGGTAGTTGGGAAAATAACTGAAGCTAGATTCGTATAGATATTTAATTTCATTTACGATTTAACCTAACTTAATTTAATTTAACTCAATTTAGTAGCGTTCTAACAGAAAAATAATATAACTCTGATTTATTTTTCTACTAATAAAAAAGTCTTGTGGCGAATGCGAGTTCCAGTACAGCACGACCTTTGTCAACTGTCAGTAATTATAGGTACTTACCATGCCAAATGAAATAAAAAATTATGACAAAAAAGGTCGGGCGTATCAGTACACCCCATAGAAGTGAATACTTCTTTACTGATTTCATAAGAGGGAAAGAAAGAAAGATTCTCTGAATGCTCTCGATAGCAGTAATGTATTCATTAAACAAGGATTCGAAAATATTGGAGAATGTTACAATCTGAAACGTAAATACATACGGGCCTAAGAGTTTGCCTCTACGAGGCAAAAGTTTTAGCATTCTCATAAATTTTCAATATTTTGGGACATCTTGTTTTCAGTGCCCCCATAGGATTAGGTTGTTACGGTCCCTCTAGAATTTCAGGTCATCGGTAAAGAAAATAAGATTACTGCTTATCCTTTCGGTAATGTTAGTAATGAATACGCAAAAGGCAATGTATCAATGATCAACAACTGTATTACAAAAAGTTTCTTAGAGACATGGGCAAAGCGACTATGGTTTAATCATTTTCATGGCTGAATACCTCCAATTATTAGGCTTATAGCAAATCGAGGACAGACAACAAATTCGATCCACTGGTCAGTTTATACATTCTTACTTAGAAATTTCTAAGAATCCGGCAATAGTACAATTTTATTTTAATATTAGGGTGGCCCACGCTCAATGTATTATCGCATAGCTTTATAAGCACAGTTATTAATTTATATTTCAAAAAAAAATGTAATATGTGATAGCGAGAATTTTATTTGCATGAGTTGTTGGAAAAATATCTCGTTTGGAATTTAGTTTATATTGAAACATATTTTTAAAACAAATATACACACAATGGTAATCTATAATCTGATATAGTATCATAAAACTTTAATTTTTAATAGATAATACATGCACAATTAGGAGGCAGTTCCTTTCTGTGTGCCTATTGCCACAGTTATCGATTTAATAGCAATACATCTGCATAAACTACATTTATTGGGTATAGTCTAAATGTTATGTGCACACATGCCTGTTAATTTTCCGATTATGTTTTGGCGCTAAAAACATTTTTTTGTTAATAATTATATCAATCCTCATTGAATGGTAAATGATAAAAATGATGTAGTAAATCAACATATGTACTGTATTGCGATCATATCGCATGCCGTGTATGACTTACACCAGGCCACTTTTTTGCCATTTCAAATTTCAAATTGTGTGACATATATGGGATGCGTCATCTTTCCCGTCGTTTTCGGGGGATTCTATCTGGATGGTAATCGAGTTCAGAAAGATGGGATTTATGACGCAGTTAAGTGGAGGTGAGATAGATACTTCGGGTTTGTTTTCAATTTGTTTAGTTCTATTATATATAAACTCATATATATTCATCATCATCTGAGGACGAAGGTTCCATGAAACCTCAAGATTCGTGAAACCGTGACTTAAGTCATTTAGTTTTGACAAAAATAAATGTACCGATTTTCTGGAATTGTATAATGGAGCAATATATTTCTGATTGAGTCAAATGCCTATGCATGAAACTTACACCATATAAACTCAATAACGCAAAACGTGTTCGATAACATGGTCAATTCCAAAAGCCATCTATCCCAGCACTCACGGGGTAACGTGAGTGCGGGTTTTGATATTTGCTAATATTTTAAGATCATTTTAAGTTCGTTTTTATCCAAATAAGTATTTTTAGGGATAATTTTTTTATAATATTAACATTATTAGAAATCTATTCCGACTTTACCCTATAAAGATTTAGATATTTATAAAATATAGGGTATTTTAACCAAAATAGGAAACTCTGTTTTATATAAGAGGGTTTTGGGATTTTTAGAGATTCAATGAAAAAACACGACTGCCTCGTAAATTCTGTAAGTACCTCTGTGGAAATTTGCAATATAAGCTGGTCAAATAATTGAAGCAACAAAAATAAGATCGAAGGCTAGAAAATTCTGCTATAGCCCTTATATGAAGATCTGCTGAATTAATGGAAATTTGTTTTAAGACAAGTCATGTTTTAAACAAGGGCCAATTATGGTATTCTTATTAAATTACTTCGACTTTACTTGGAGATTAACACAGAATGATTTTCATTGTAATGGTTTACGGAGAAAGATTGTTTTTAATTTTATTGTTTTTTTTCTCGTTGAGCATTCTTTTTTACCGAATGACACAAGTGATCATCACAACAATTATTCTTATATTGAAGTAACGAAAATTCAGCCTGAATGCGGGAATCACGAACTGAATTCCAGCGGGAAGAAATTAAAGGAGTGCGCTGGAATTATGGGTAATAATAAATTTAATAGGACCTTTTCACTGCAGGACACAAGGATTATTTGATTGCCTCTAAAAAATATTGCCACACTTCGAAAATACCTTAATTAGATAATAAGAATAATATTTTAAAATTCTTAACCTTTTTTGCCATATGGACAAGGTAGAGCATAAAATACCTATCTATAATATTATAAAAAAAAACCTCAAACTTGATGGGGTTAATGTTAGTTCCTGAACTAATTAAACTAGTTGCTTTGTAGAACATGGACGTCAAGACCGTAATTCAATTATAACTGTAAATTTTCCTCAAACTGGATAACTAAAGTTTATTAGTATTTTCTTATAGCTATGTAGCATAGACATGCAAAAAAATTTTACTTTTGACATAAACAGCCTGTTACAACACAGTTACATCCACAGTACCGAAACAGAATTTTTGCATTCGACGTGCGTTTCGCTAACCATGCTAGCATCATCAGGGGATGAGTAAAACGGACTGGAAATTGGCTTAAAAAGAAAACCACTTTATTATTGGATGTTTAAGAAATTATATTCTTAATAAAAGTAGGTGCCTCAAGAAGGCCTACCTACATTATTTATCACTGGCAAACTTAACTTCAGATAGAGTGTAACAACAGAATATGTATCCGAATTATAGAATGTAAAGATACAATAGAAAAGTATTATAAATAATTACGAAATGAAGTGAAAAAAAGATTGAAAATCTTAAGTTCAAGTTTAATATTTCCGGTACTCGTCATTTATTTAAATGATTTTCCTGCGTTTTCTGACTAAACAATTGATATTGTCAGAAGTGATAAAGATGTTTTTATAGTCAAATAATACAAAAACTTCTCATTTGCCCACTCGTAGGAAGAAATGTTCATTGAACCGAACCCAAACTAAATTTTTGTTTTATTGAAATCGTTTTAAAATTACCCTTTACGTACATTTTAAGTACATGTCTTCACTAATCTAAAGCCAGATTAATGAACTCTTCTCTAGACAATAATCTACACCGCTGTTAACTGGGTTGGTACACTCCAAGGTAGCTTGCTGGCGCCAACTTTGTTCACCATTATAAAAAAAATGACCTCTCATCTAATATAAACAATGATATTAAACCTATAACTTGATATATTCATCTCAATGCTTATAAATATAATAAAAAGCCTAGTAATGATGTATAAATATCTTGTAAATACTGTGACATCGCAAAACCTTACTAAGGCACGAGGTGTTTGTTATTTGTTAACTTTGCTAAATGTATATGCCATATATTAAAACTCGATTTAAAGAGTTTTGCCTCTCTCCTATTTTGGTTGTTCACATTAGGCGTTTACTATATATAGGTTTATTTTTTCTAACATATGCTAACCTTTTTATGAATAAAGAAAGACCTGTACTTCCAAAATCAAAGTTTTGAAGCGTATTCCACCAAAGAAAAATTTTATAGAAGAAGATGTGTTTGGACAGTGTATTTTAAAACAACATTGTTTTTAAATGACCCTAGTGTATTTTTTTACAAAAGCTGCATTGAAGCTAAAAGTGCCAACGTGAAATATTTCGGTTCGAATAGCTCTAGTCATCACTGTTCAAAGGTTTATGACACTAGTATTACATTAAACTTTATTGTGATACTGGTATTAGTTGAAATTCAACAAACATACTTGAAACCATGAAACTATCAAAATTTCAAAATTCAAAGTTATTGATTCTCATAGTATCAGTTTTTTTCTCGATTTATCTCCAGTTGAATTCGTAAGAGCGAATCGAATTAATTTTGCTGCAAATTAGCGATTTAAGTTTACGAGCCGCTGGCGCTGTAGGTATTAAATTTCATGTTAAACATCCAGAGAAATCTTGTCCAAATCCAGAAATTTTGAAATTCAATTTAGAACAATTGAAAGCCGCAGGGAATGTACCCGCAAGAGTACGAAGATGGCGTAAAAATGTTTTTGATCTAAAAACAAATAATCCTGATGGAGAATTTCGGACACCCGAATAAAACTGCAAAAAGTGGGCTGTTTATAAACTAAACTGTGGACGACTCTGGACAGCTACAAATTTCATCACTACAAAACTATAAGTGTTCACAAATTGTACGATTACGACTGCGACAGAAAAATGGAATTTTGTGACTGGATTTTCGAAAGAAATCAGTAACAACCCGAGAATTATAGCTATTGTTCTGATAATAATCTTTTCTGGGCCGAAGATCGTTTGATGTGTATTTATACCAGCTCTTTTATTTTTTTCCCGGTCCTGTTTTCCATGAGATTAATTGAAGTATAGTTAGATTTTTAGATTTACTACAACAGGATTAGAATATTTTTCCAATATCTTTCCAAACAGTACAATAACGTCATTATATTTTCAACAAGATGACGCTTCTCATCATTTTACTTTGCTTGTGAGAGACTATCTTAGTCAATTGTTATCTTGATATTGGATATGGCGAAGAGGACCGATCGAATAGAGTCCGAGGTCCCGTGACTTTAGTTTACTAGATGTTTTTCTGTGGGGATATTTAATTTAAAATCTAAGGTGTATGTTACTAAACCCATTTTCACTGAAGGCTCACAATTCGACATACAGCAGAAAATTGGGAATACCAATAACACCAATGATGTTAAAAACTTGCCGAAAAAGTTCGTAAAACGTGTCCACTGCTACTGTATATAGCGAGAGTATCAGTATGAACTTGAACATTTAATGATAAGTAAGAGTTGAACGTTGGTTTCGTTATTTCATTATTATAGTTCTTTTAGTTGTATTAATTTTGTTCATTTCTTAATTTGAACTTAATTTTTTTTACATTGCTTTTAATGGTAAATTATAAAAACAATTATTATAGTTTAACATCCAATAAGTGCACTACGGTTAAAAAATATATCTTTGGGTGGAGCATTTTTTTTATAAAGCTTTCTTAGTGGGGTTGACCTCTGAAACTTTGCCAAAATTGCCCAATTCCCCGTGGCTTAACTCTGAAAATCAACGACAAATAATAAAACTTAATTATTTTTAAATCATATATTATGTAGCCTATTCTCAGCCCTAAAATTGAATATGATTTTAAATTTATGAAAAAAAAACCAACACAGGCAATAATGGAGCGCAAAAACTAAAACTCACATCATTACCACTACAATCGAGAAAATATTTTAAACTGATATAATTTTCATTAACTATTGAGAAAATAATAGGGTTTTGTAGTAATGATTGTAAAAATGTGGAAGATTTATTGGAAGTTTGAGTTTATCTGCTGAATTTTGGGATGAGTTGGTCTCTCTTTGACAATATTATTTTGTAGCATTTTATTAAAATTATTTTGGTGATGTGTTTCATTGCGTGATGGTATTCCTCGTTCACTGATTTTCATTATTTGCGGAAGCTAGTTGACCATTATACTAATAAACACACTGAAGAGAATACCGAGTTTTGCTTAGAAGAGCGTTACCAAAAAGAATTTTTCTTTAAATTAATTATCTAACATACCTAACCAAAAAGCTTTTAATAATAAGTCGACACATACATAGTAAAACCATGCATTACGAAAAAACTTATAAATTATATAAATCTGAAAACAGTTATTTAGTCCATAATTATTTTAAGTCAAAGCGCTTATAGCCTTTCAAATTGTGTCAAATGACCATTCTCATGCTTTAATAGTTTAGAAATAACAATTGAATTTGGCTATAGAGTGTATTGAGGAGTATGTTATATGAAATTTATGCAGAAGGGTTCAGAATATTCTATTTTAAAAAGTTGTTTCATGTTTGATATTAGGTATTTTCAGAATAAAGATTTTTTAGAAACTTTTAACGTTTCTTTACTTTGTGTTATCCAAAAAATGAGTTACAAAGCAACTAAGAAATTAAATTTAAAATAGCTGAAAATAACAACATGTCATGAAATCAAAATATGAATTATCAATAAATTATAAAAGTTTTGAAAAAGTTAATTAGTTCATAATAATAATTGTTAAGTCAAACTGTTTATATTCTAAATTGCTTTCAATGAAAATTTTTAAACTTCAATACTTTGATAATAATTGAATTTTGGATTGTGGAATATAAGATTGAAAACAATGGAATTTTGCTATCGAATAGGTATGTTATGAAGTCTGTTACATGAAATTTAGGGGAGTCAGAATGCTCCGTGGAACGTGAATTTCAAAAATATGCAGGAGATTCCATTTTGAAAAGTGCCCGTTTAACTCATCATGGCTTTTCTGTATGCTAAATATTATTTTCAGATAAGAGATTAACCTTAAAAACTCTGTATTTAATTTGCGCATTTTATAAAATAATTGACTGTTAAGAAGGAATATATTAGTCGTGAAGTGGGCGTCGGCCCTCTAAAAAAATATACGTAAGTAATACTAACACTATATTTTGCACCCCTATCTATCTCACCTGTTTGAAGAGATATCAGAAAACATTAAAAATAAGGGCTGTAGGTTTTTTCATAAACCACCAGGAATTTTATCGCAACAAATAAATGAGCATCGCAAAGCTGTCAAAAGTATAAAATTGTATTTCTTAGAGTGGTTCATGTACCAGATAGTTCACTCCTTACTGATTCCGAACAAACCAGACTCCATTCTTCTGTCTTTAAAACTAACTGAGAAAAATGAGAAAAACTGTGCCATAAGATCAATGCATTAGACCAGTGATTTCCAATTAAAATAGACCGCGGGACCCTTCAGAACAAGTGTAAAAATAGGGGAACCCATGGTCCATGAACATTTATCAGCGATGTTCTCTAAATGACCTTGTCTTAAATAATAATCAAAAAATGGCAATGCAAAGATTTTCTGCTTATTTTAGATATTTGTTTCCTTAATTTAACTTATTTAATTAAATTTCTTCCCTTAACTGTAAAGATAATAATATTTGTCATAAGCTTTCAAGGAATGAGTGAGCTAAAACCAAATCCTAAAATATTTTGAATTTTTTTTATAATTCAATACGAATTTTTAGAAAAGAAAACTAAAACATTTTAAGTGCAGAGCAAACAAATTAAAAAATCGCTGCCTGTTGACAAAAATTTTAAATGTAACGAGAGGACTGTGTATATAATATGTAATATTATTAAATTTTTATTAACTGATAATTAAGAAATTTTTGGCCGAACACCTAGGATCTCCTTGCGAAACACCAAAGTTCCGGGAAACACCATTTGGTGGTTTTCCCATGGTTATTTATGTATTCTGATATAAAATCGTTTCTGATATTTCTTTAAACAGGCAAAATATAGTGAGACCAAACGTCCAAAATTCTTGCTTTATGTTTTGTTCAACATTGTGCTCATATGGTATAAAATTACCACAAACTATTTTTTTCGAGAACAAATGTTATGCTCATGATTTCTTTAATAGCGTACCATTAGCAATCAATTTACATGTTTACAAGCATTAGTTGATTTGTTATGGTCCGCGGATGAATGACTTCGGCATGCCAGTCATTGATTGAGTTGCTTTTATATAATATTTTAAATTCTTCCAAAAAATATAAAAAACATTTTATTAATTAAACATAGTTAATTAAATAATACTATCTAATTATGTAATAGGCTTTAATTATATGAAACAAAGGATTGATATATTCATCTCTAGATCTAGGCGTCAAGAGACCACTTGACCTTAGGGGAAATTATTAGAGTAACAATGATTGTCCAACGGATGAATCTACAGTAGTAGTAGTACAATAGTAGATACAAATTGAAAATGAAAATCGCGACAGGAACATTTTACTGTGATGCAGTTGTATACCGAAATAGATTTTTTGCACTAACTGCGCTAACCATGTTGGCATCATCAGCATTGCATTTTGCCGAAGATTCTAAATCCTGAATTAATGGAAAATATTGTCAACATGTTTGAAATATAACAGAATGATATTATAACATCACAGAATCGCTCACTAAATTAAAAAAGAAGTTGTGATTTGATTGGATAAATAAGTGGCAGCAAAAGCACTTGTATTGCCGATGGCAGCGGCAGAACAAGTTCTGCCATTGAGGTTTTTCATCAATATAAAGTGGAACTTTTACTTCGTCTATTGAATGATGAGCTATGTTTTTCTGACGTCTCAAGAAAAAAATGTTTTTATTTCGTTTATGACTTGTAAACGACGTTATTAAGCAAATTACCAACGTAACTATTTGAATAATTCTGAACCATGTACAACTGCTATTCCGCTGTTTAAAATTGGGTTATTAAACATTGTTAAATGAACAAAACTTTCAAATTGGAACAGATACCTGCATAAATTGATACCGCATTTGTAAATAATATAATTGTAGTGCACTACATATTTTTCACTCTATATTTTATATGTAGCTCGTGACTTCCTAGCTGTTACGTCTATTATTACCTAACGCGTTTCTCGCTCCGCTGATTCTAAGGATATTTTACTTTCGTTTCACACAGACATATAGACAATAATAAATATCGTGGAGCTGACACTGTTTACGACGTGAATAATGAATTCGATTCACCTTTTATTATTTCATGATCGTGATATTATGACTGTTATCTGGTTTCGTATGAACCCGGATGAAGCGTAACAACACTAGTGCTTTAGTAATGTTTAGTTTGCTATGCTACGGTACATAAACCTCAAAGATTAACAAATTATTTTAAAACGTTTCCCGAATAAACGCAACATTTTCCTAAACTTACGTTACAATAATTAACTGAAAAATTTTCTTCCTGTGACAAAGATAAATATTCTAGCCTCTTCTTGTTATCATTACCAATATTATTATTATTATTATTATTATTATTATTATTAATTATTTTTTTGAAAATTTTGGGTTAGTTTGGGATTGTTTTTACTACTTTGTCTACGTAGGTATCGATATCAAAATTGTGGTAGCATTATTATGATATTGTCTAGAAAGTGTAAAATCGGACCTAGAAATTTACAATAGAACAAAATTAAGGCAAGGATATACTTAATTTAGATTCTTTTAGCTCAAGACAACTCCATCAGAAGTCTTAATAACAATTATATGCTTATTATTCGATATGTCATTGGCATCGACATAAGTGGAAATTCAAATAATATCGATGTAAATTTAGTTTTTGGAACACTGGTCACTGAATTCCATTTGGCAAGTCTCATTTATAGTAGAGAGGATACATACGTCTTCGATCAATATATTTTTTTAATCCATCAAAGACTGGACTGAGAAGTTGAAACGATACGACTTGCGGGGTCCTATATTGAAATGAGTGCACTTATGCGATTAGATACAAAACGGGTGGTGCAAGAGAGGATAGGTTGTGAGACGGGGTCCATAAGAAATGAGGATGAATATGCATTGGCAAGGATTCGAATGACCTGCTGCATTTGTCAAGCCAGCGTCTGAAAGAGGCTCAAATGTGACTTTGAAGTAGAAGATTCAAATATATTTTATACAAAGAAAAAAAACATGGACATAAACTGAACTATTATTAACATATTGTGATCTGCAAATTGATAATGTTTACACTGGCTTGCTACAGAATCCACTAAGTGAAACTTCGGAAAAAGATAGTTTATAATATATTCTCTTTTTTATTTTTTATTTTTCTTCCTACTAATAATTAAAAATACTGCCCGGTTATGGTTACATCGACTTACATGGACTCGTATAGGAAAAATAATGAAAATCTAAGATAGGAATGTGGTGTGTAGGTCACTTTACTCCAAGCTTCGCCTGATGTGTCAAGAATGTTATTTTTCATTGGGCCACATATTTAAAACAATTTAATTTGATATGAATAAAAAAATATTACTATTAGAGCAAAATGCAAAAAATCAATGATTAATAAAGTAAAGATATACAGAGATAATGACTACAAACGTATGATATATAGATAACTTAACTACAAGCGTGTCCACTGATATCGTTATTTGGTAAGATGGATATGAGGAAGTTATATTCAGTACTAATGTACTGTTGTAATTTATGAAAACTGTATTCTGCAGTTATATACACATTTTCTGGAAAAGATTGAGACCTTAAGAATTATGAACGTGTAAGGATACTTTAAAGTTTGCTGGAGATACAAGCAGATATTTACTTTTAAGAAAATCTAGGCCTGTCATTAATATGTAGGTTAATATATATAT